>NMRB01001097.1:120202-227861 GCA_002633025.1 Notospermus geniculatus | reverse complement strand
TTAGAATACGGCCCAAGGACCCCCTGCTGTTTTTGACAATCATATATTGGACCTTTTGGTCAAGTTTGTGCGCCCAAAACATGTCCACTTGTTGACTAGAGAAAACAGGAAATGCCCCTTCGAGCTGGGAGCTTTGGTTGAAAGATATACATGGAGATCTATTTGCGTCCTCAACTGAGTTCACTGCATGAGTCGAGGACCACTTGATGCATTCCATGTATTGTATTCCATGTACATGTACGTACGTACATATACATGACGAATGACTTTGGAGGAAGAACAACTAGACTTATCCCTCCTACAGGCCTGGATCCAGGATTTTTTGGTAGAGGGGGTCGGGGCCGGCGAAGGGGTAGTTGCAGGCGGGCGCCGAAGATGCACGCACACGCCTCCCCTCTGCCTGGAAACTTTTGACGCCTTGAAGGCTGTAGACGCGATTTCCTGGCATCTCAGCATCAAAACAGAAGCTTTATTTTTGCATTTTTTGCTTGTTACCGCAAATTATTGAAGAAAAAAAATGGTGGTGGAGAGCAGGGGTTACGATCCTCCAACCCCCTCTGGATCCGCGCCTGCTTCTAGGTATGACTGTGGACCGCTGAGTTCATAGTGAGTAGGGCAAAATGGACCACTGATGAAAAGCTCCCTGCTTCACCGGAAGAAGTCGGAGGGTTTAGGACCTGGTTTAGGAATAGCGACACGAAAATGGACCTTGATTAATTTAGCCATGGGTTGCCGTAGAATGCTCTCCTCAGTAATCACACTGTGGTGACGAAGTCCATGAGAACTGCAGCTCCATTATGAGAACGACGTAGCTTGGAGAAAAAGTCCTGGGAGCCTGGACATATTTGCCACGTCGTGGAGACCCTCACCTCAAGAAACGCACCGTCTCGTGCTGGCGCGGACGACAACTCGCCGTGGTTAGGATATTGAAGAAAAAGGTGTCCTGCTGATGCCTCGCCAAAGACTTGACCCGGGCCCGTTGGACACCCACCGAATACACAAAATATGCCGTCTAAAGAATGCGGTCCTTTGGTACTTGTGGACATACATGTAGAACATGCTAATGCAAACATGTCCACTGTTTGTGTGTTTTATCGCACCTGATAGGCCCCGCCTCCTGAGGACAAAACTGGGAATCGTTACAATCAAAGCCGAAAATGGAAAATGAGACAAACTGCGAATTTGGAACGGATCATTATTGAAAGTCGGCCCACTCGATGTATGAGGCATTCAGGATGTTCGTGAGCAGTTTGCGATCGTGTGCAACCTGCGATCGGGGGCGGTAGAGTATAAACACAGGATTCTGGCATGTCAGGCGAAACCTCGAGAGCTCGCTGATGGAAACAAGTCAAGCGATCAGTTGAACGAACTTCACTGAACAAGTCACAGGCCCGTATTGGAAATACTTCAAGCTTGGGAATTTTGTTTTATTGTGCCATGGCACATATTTTGTAGGCACTTTACTGGATAGGCCTTCATCTGTGGTTTTATTCATGACTATATTGGAGATAGATCGACGATAGGATAGCAGTGCTGGCATTGTATGGGATTTCTTTAGTAGATTTTGTTGCCTTGCTTGGGTGCACTTGGTGGAATACCTTTCTCGCAGACGGGCAAGGCCGACAGGAGATCCTGGATATAGGGTGTAGGCCTAACCATGGCTAGTGGGTGATTCGAAATTTTGTAAAAATAAGGATATCAGATCGGATTTTCTAGATTTCGTCTACCTAAAATGGAGGCAGGGACTAGGACGTGCTCGTGTTCCCGTGTGGCCAAAGTTAGGACCCGTACTGGGGTTGAGGAACCGACATCGCGGACCATGAAGTTCAGGCTCATTCCCAACAAGACACCCAGATCTACCCTTCTCCTAGCGTTCCTCTTTTTCGCTTCCACCCTTTCCCTTTCCAACGCGATTCATTTCCAAGGATCTGGAAGTTATGCCCAGTTCCCCAAATGGCACGCCTGTAAGGACTCACAGCTGAGATTCGACTTCAAGACGACTGACCGTAACGGACTGCTGCTCTACGCCGACGACGGAGGCAAATATGATTTCTTTGAGATGCGGCTAAAGAATGGAAGGGTCATCCTACGGTTGAACATCGTTGACGGGAGGGACGGGTCCGTGCAACTCGAGATGGGGTCAGACCTCGCCAACAACAAGTGGCACACCGTAGAAATCCGTCGAAACCGTATGGAAACCACTCTTGTCGTCGATGGCGATGCTGACAGCAAAACCTCCTTCGGTTCTGACTTCCATTTTGGCAGTATAGCCAAAAACAGCCCTCTTTATTTTGGGGGTATCCCCCAGGACAAATTCGCAGGATCAGGCCTCCATCTTCTTGCCCTACCGTCCGTCTTCTTCGAGAAGAGATACAGGGGGTACGTGCGGAATATCATCACGACCAACTGTTCTTGCCAACCGATCAGGGCAGGGACCTTAGAAGGGGGTGAGGGGATTACAGACATACCCCAGGAATCGTGCGACAAGGAGAATAAATGCAGAAAGGGTTGTGTTTGTATATCCAAAGATTCTGGCTCGGATTGTAACTGTGCTCGTATCAACTGTCATACAGGTAGGTTCTTCTATACATAAATCTTCATGGGCCATATTCAAAAAGGGTGTTTAAGACTTAGACGCGTGTAACTTCGTCAAATGCATGGTGGAAGTTTGTGCATTTGGTGAAGTTACACGCGTCTAAGTCTTAATCGCGCGATGATCACCCTTTTTGAATACGGCCACATATCTTTTACCAAAATAACTATCGATCCCAATCCAAGTTAGGTATAGGAGTGAGTTGGTTGTGATATTAATTATTTATTGATCTTTTTCAAAACAAATACATGTAACTTGTTTAGAGCGGGCTAAGTAGGTTTTATCTAGTTTATCAACCCTACTCGATCATCGATCAAGTGATTTTTTAGAGTAGATTGAAGGATGAGCACGCGTCTTCAAACCTTAGAGCTTGGGGGAATTGTCAGTATGATTCCTCCAAGCTAAGACGAAACGAACGCATCCTCCCACAGCAGGGCTTTGGTATCGCTCCTCTTCATACACTCGCACACAAAGTTTGTATGAGTGGATGAGAGAAGTGAGGTAAAAACCATTGCTGGAGAGGATGTTCAGACGGGGTCTTCTGTCCCGAAAAAAATTCGTTTCCCCAGAGAGGGTGTGCTCGGTTTGTTCCTTTTGTCAGGGGAGGCTCCCTGCCCTTTTCGAAGAATTGTCCGGGTAAGGGGCTTCGGACCAACCCTGGCATGATCCAAGAAGGATCGTCAGTATGTTAGTCGTAAACAGGTGGAAAATTGGTGTTGTGGCCTTCGTCATTCCGTGTCAGAGAAGGGCCCTGGCTTCCCTGGTACAGAATAAGCTGCCTCTTGATGACAGAGCACGGCGAAAGACTCCAATCAACATATGTGGACCACATGTCGAAAGTCAAATATAAAATATCATTAATTAATCAATCTTGCCGAAAATTTTGTGTGAATTTGATGATAAAGTTGAAATATTGTTTGGGTTGGGATTTATCAATGGTATGAATGGCTACTGTATTGGGAGTTTATTGGCGTGACACGTGACTGAGTTATGAATGAAACCATAAATATATCATGATATATTTATGATGAAACAAATTGATGTGAAAGTTTGTGATTTTGTGGCAATTTTCATTGAAAGGTATCGTCATCGGAAGTTTGGTGGGAGGTGGAAATATCCAAAATAACCAAGGCCGCCATCACTGTTTTCTTGCATGTAGAGTTCTTGATAGGATCGTTCACCGGCGGTGTAGACATGGTAGGCCTAAAAATTTCGACACAATAGCTTCCAGAAGTCGATGAACACAAAACCTGCCTATACAAAGTGGCGGCATGATATATGATCACGCAAGAATTTTGTTATTGTGTTCGGCAAATCTTGGCGTCGCTGCATTGAAAGTACAGCCATGCATTGCTATTCAACATGCGAGGAACAGGGCATGTTTACCTCGGCTTAAAATAGTCCTCTCTGCGCTGTGACAAACTTACAAAATATGAATAGTGTCTATGGCGATCAAAATGGATGCATATTCTCTTCCAGTAAAAGAAATCTCTGCTCGGCATTGAATACCTCTTGTCCTGCTGAGGTGACCAATCACTTTGACCTATTTTTCTCCACCGCCATAACAATGATATCGGGGACACTTTTTCATCGTTAAGGAGATCACTGGCCGCATAACTTATGATGGCCGCGAACTATGTGAATTGGCCCAAATGCCATAATAATAGATCTTTTTAAATTTATTCTATGTTGCTGGATACATGTTGGCAACCAAGGTCAGTTTCTGAAGAGCGGACTCTTAATCTTTGACGTCTGTGGGTTTCTAAATCGTTTTCAGGCAGTTGAATTTTGAGAGGGGCTGAGCACGTGATTTATACTTTAAACTGCATCGGCCAACTTGGCCTATCATTGTTTTTTAATGATGTATTTTAAACACTGCTGGACCTACCGGTAACGGCCCAACTTATTTCGGAACAAGCACAGTTTCTGAAGTCTGCATTGCCTTCTGCTTCAATCTGAAACCTGATGTATCCGACCTACATGTACATGTATTTGAATTGTAAAGTACTTATTTTGTCTCCTGAGCCTATTCAGGAGGAAATACTAGGCCAGGAGTCGAACCTACTACCTAAAAGTGCCTCTACTGTTTTCTTCTGTAGTCTGCTACTGCAGAACTTGGCCACTTGGATTCGTTGGGAAGCAACTACCACTGAGGGAGTGGAGATACAGGTCAACTATTCCAGCTGAATGAGGTGAAATGCAGCCTGTGTATACCTTGGTTGGAATGCTTCTCCATACCTGTACCTGCGGCTAGTTGTTCTAAGTATACACCCGTTTCGTCTGAACAACCAGTGTTCTCTCTGACTAAACCTGATCGTGGAAGCTTCACGCTTTCCTTACCATTTCAACGAACGGCAGAACTCGTCCATAGAGAAAATGTAAATTTCTGATAAAATTATCAAAAATAGATTTTTGATATTATGAATGAAAAAATGTAACTCAGGAAAAAGAAGTTACAAAGTATGGGAGTTAGAATGTCACCTTGGTACAACATTGATTATGCGCTGGGGAAACAGACCTTCAACCAACGGTGAAGACGAAGGGCCTCTTGAATAATTTATTTGGTCATTTGTTGGTGCATTATGACTGTATAGAAGTACTTTGGCATTCATAATTGAGAGTGGTTCACTTGTACATGTGTACGTAACGTTCATTGTTTGGGGCAATCCAATTGAGGTAGCCACGTACGTGTACGGCTGCATTCACGTACTGCAAAAACATGCATTTATCATCGAGCTAAAATGGGCTATTCATTTTCGTCACTTGAGGAATCTGAGTTGTGATCCCTGGGAAAATGGAAAAAGCTTTCTCCATTTTCTCATTAAGCATCACAACTCAGATTCCTCAATTGACGAAAACGAACAGCCCCTTTAGTGACCTTGATCTTACAGTGAATAGAACAAGGAATTTGATTGGTTCCCATGTTTGGCTTCCGACGGTTGTTTCTGGCCTAATCATGACGTACCCGCCACAGAATACTGTGGTCAAATCATGACGTACAGCTTACAACATTTAAACGTTACTGAGTCAATTGAGAGTTACAGAATATGGAGATCTTTCAATATCTGGTCCAATCAACATCGTCACTTATCAACCATTCCATTGTCAATAACTGGAATCGGAGTAATTAGATTAATCGAATGAGTGATGGGTTATCATGTCCATCCTGTCAGATTTCCTGATGTTTTTTTGTCAGGAAATTCATATCATATCATTTTTGATTGTTTCCTTGATGTCTGAGGCGGACATCCTCGTGTGGGTTTTGTCCAGAATGCCGAGAGGTCACGTGAGTCAACAGGGTCTATGACCTAAACACGTAGGCCTATGAGGAGTGAACACCTCGTTGACAGAACCTATGCCCTCTTTAAAGCCCCTGTCGCATATCCACGCCGGGGCCCTTACGGCGGGTAAAAACAGACAGATTGCCCCTGATCCCCGGGGAATGAAAACCGTAGAAATGAAAATGAAAATCGTAATGGACCCGTACTGTCTCTAAAATCCACGGCAAGCCGCTGGGTGGGGAAAATCGTACGGGGCCCGGTGAATGAGACGGGGGCTGACTGCAGACCTTGTACGTACTGCCCTCTAAAATAATCGTCATTCTGGAAACTGTCCTGACAAGGCCGATGCCCGTTGCTTCTCCTCGCTCTCCCGAGGTGTAATTACGTCGAAATTGTTTCATCAACTCTGGAAAGTATAGTAAATTACCTTCATGCTGTTACAGCGATATCTAATATTAGTAGTTCATCAATTTGATAGACCTACATTTCTCCATTGGGTGTTGTTGATATTGCTGTATGTTATTTAACCACTGTTTCGAACTCTTCATCTTGTAGCCTAGTCTTCGGCGTAAAAATCAATTTTCAAGGCCATGTTTTTTGCCCTGTCAGCAGGTGGTTTACGCACAATGGTGCCGAGCACCAACTGGGAGGGTAATCCTAGCACCAGAAAGGAACACTAGTTATTCTGGAGATCACTTGGCCCCGGGTTTGATTTCCCGTTTTGATGGAGAGTTTCGGTTGAAATGTGCTGTTTTCCCTTGGAGACTTTTTCTCAAGCAGCTCAAAACTCACTCAATTTTGTCGACCGAAGAATGGTGTAGCTTGGAGGAATTGTCAGTATAATTCCTCCAAGGGTGTAGAAATAATGCCCTTCCGTCCAACTCCTTCATCCAAACCTTCACGAACACTCCTTCACACAACCCAGAATTCGAGAATCTTGTATAGGCCTATTACTAATTCTAAAAAGTGAAGTAGTCCTTTACCCCTTATTCCCAAATCGTGCTTAGATTCGTTTTCCTTTGTAACCTTTAAGGCTATCCCGCTGATTGCCCATTGTCTGACGGTCAAAATTCTCTGTCACAGCATTCATGCCAGAAATATTGGCCAATTAATTCACCATTAGTTTCTCCCCATTAACGCGACCTAGGCCTATTAACACCCATTTACTAATCAACCTGTAAAAGCTAAATCCAATGACCTACCACCGAGTTCGTCCACCAGGAGGTGCATTGACTTTGCTTGATTTGGGTTTAATAGTGAGCGAATCCTGTCATGACGATGGATTTTAACATGAAAGGTCCCCTGTCAAAACATCCCTCATCAGTTTGGGTCAGCGGAAACTTGGTGTCCACACTGTTTTGTGGCTATGGTGGTGGTGGGCTTGGGGAGCCAGTGTTGCCAGGGAGCTTCTCCGGCGAGGAAGAGGAATACCGCTCGCATTGCAGCCGAACGAGACAATTTGGCAGCACACGATGACCTCTTCGTCAAAAAGACCCTCCAATCATGCTCCTCCCTTATGGTATGGCCCTCTTGGAGATCACCAATGGTCTTACATAATCTCACTGGTGAGACACAAGCCGCCCTCCCGGCATCACCAAAAATGCTTTCAATTCCCGGTACCATCAGACCCTCCAATGCAAACAAGTCTTCCTTTGCAGGGCCCTCTTAGGGTCACCAAGGGTCTTACAATCTCCCTGGTGAAACAAACACGCTGCGCTGCCATCCTCACCGGAAACGCTTTCTATTCCCGGTCCATAACCAGCTACCCTATACATGTCTACACAACAATTTACACCTTGAGTACTTTTCTTTGTTTTTTTTCACTCCATACATATTCCGGGTTCTTTCTTTTGTTTTCTTTAATCAATGCAATTTCGTTTAATTTTCTACACCACAGAACAAAAACACAAATTAACAGTATTGACTCCAGTGAAACAAGTGACTCTTCATTGTTTATGACACATACACATGAGAAACTCGGTGGTGCTTGCGAACTTGTTGAACAAAGAACGGTAGACTAGTGCAAATTTCGTTCGAACATGCACCGAATGCCCGTCGTCTACAGTCAATATCTTTTTGTCAGCCATACTGGGATCCAAGATGGCGGCCATCATCAGGGGCTGATTTCGTCGGGTCTCCCGTCCTTGATGAAATCTACATCTGTGCCACAAATTCATTACTTTCCACACCTCCTCTTTGCACTGGGTTTCTTTATTTCAGATTTACTTGTAATATTGGGATCCAGCTCATTACACTTCTGGTAGCTCGACTTGAAAGTGCCAGCCAGAAGACCCCGGTTGGGGTCGAAAATTTGCTAAGATTCTGGAAGTTGACTTCCTGTTTATCATCATTTTTTGTGTCAATTTTTGTGCTTTCTCTTTCTTTGTGACACAAATTCAGTGCTTTTATCACAAATGGGATGATTGGTCTTTTTAACCTCCCTTCTATAGTTTGGCCCCCAGGCCAGGTGGCCTGCGTATGTTTTGGCCCACTTGGTATGTCCTTCTAGTAGTGCGAAGAAGCCTTGACCACATTCTGAGAGTCCTTCGGTGCAATTTTTTGAGAAATTCAGCCCTATCGGAGGAAATACAAGATTCCAACCGAGTTCTACTTATGCAAGCAAATTGTTTCCCTATCTCTGCTTGTTTTTGTTGCCAGTCCCACGAGAAATTGGCAAATTCTTGCCTTATTTTCTTTGTGGTAATCCACGTTCCTGCTTCTCTGCTTGCGAGGCCATGTTTTCCTGAGAAAGATAAGCATGATGCAGGAGCCTTTGTTACCGGAAGGGCCTATCACTTATTTGCAAGCATGGCTTCTATTTTCCTAAGAATCATTGCAATATGTTGGGGATTCCAGAAGCACGCCTAATAAAGTAGGCCTACGAGATTCACCGAGTTTTGGCTCCTCTTACTAGATTCACCAGTGTTGGCGATTGTTCCTTCGTTGAAACTCGCTGAATCTCCGACCAGAGTTGTGGAGAGATAAGCTTTCTCATTCATATCATTCTTTGCCCCATGATAAATTCTCTCTGATTCATGCCTTTTTCTCTGCCGAGTCGGCGATCTTTCATCTCATTGCGCGCGGTCCGCTCTGAGTCGTCGTTCTCGGGAGTCGGCGGCGTTCGATTTTCGGTAAAACACCAAAAAGCTCTTCCCGGCCTGATCGATGAAATATCTGCCGCGGTGGAGAAGTCCCCATCTCCGGTGTACTGTTACCGAGATTGTGCTATCAATACTGTGACTTTTTATCGTCTCCCTTGAGAGGCTCTGCCGTTTGATCGAAAATGCGGCTGAGTTATTGAACCTAGCTCTACCTCAAGGAGAAATGCACCACGGTGGCCGCCATTTTTGTCCAATTAAGATGCGGAGATATCGGACTGGTTAAGACGGTTTTGATTGCGTCTTCGAGTCTTGACTCTCGGATGAAAATATCAATTCAAGGCTTAAGATTTGCTAAAATATGCAATTAATATGGTTGTTTCATTCTGAGGGAAGTGTATATTATATGCAGGTAGCTGGCCAAAATAGCAGGGCCCATATGAAACCTTGCTAGGCTTAGTTGCCAGCTAAAGTGCCTACATGTAGTTTGTACAAGCCAATGTACACAACTAGCAACCAAATAAGCTAGCGAGGTATGAATATGGGCCGTGATTCCCAGTTGGACCTCATTTCCGCTAGTCACTCAATGGCGATCATATATAGCTACGATAGAGGGTAGAACACCAAAATCAGGTCCTCAACAACCGAATCTTGTGTGGGAAATTGATCAGGACCTGGTTGCCACTTTCATTTTAATAAGTCACTAATTGAAGCAATGGGTTATGGTCACCATCAGCAGCAAGTCGTGAATGTGCTGCGTGTTTACCAGACTCTCCACACGTATAAACAGTTGACATATTGCCGTTGATTTAATGTGTCTGTCTGGTGTCCGAAAAGACTACCTACCAACCTGAATTGTCCCAAGGTAAATACTTTTATTCATGATTCCCATTCCTTCATACTTCGTACAGAGAAAGCGAGGTTCTATACATGTACGTGTGAAATAGGTCTTGAAAGAAGTAGGCCTATGTGTATGTTGAGCAGTGTAGGCCTATTGGAGCGTAACGTACAGGTAAAGCTGGATGACTTGGAATGGACGATCGCGAACATGAGGTAGATCAAACCTACGTCAGATGAAAGGGGAGACAAGCAGTATGTCACTGCAATGGTTGCAAATCCGCAGGTGTAGCAGGGTCAGCTCGACGTCGGAAAGTACTAGTACAGACTGAGTAAGAATGAGTATCAGTCTGTATCATCGGCCCATATGATGGTGTTCCTATAACTCTCAGCAAGGGCTTGAACTCTCACGGCTCGCCTTGACATGAGGCAGTCTTGCTTAACCACGCGGATAGTTTATGTCATACCATGTTTATCGTTCAAGCTCAAGACTGCTCGTCAGAAAATCAAGTTAGGCCACCCCTGGTGAACTTGGTGAACTTGTTTTCTGCGGTCCTGTTTTGTTGGTACACCACTTCAAAGACACCAGATTCCACTGCAGAACGGTCGGTAATGCCACGAAATTGGCAATGAATACCCGATGAAATATCTCCTAGATTAATGGGCGCTGCAGCAAATAAGTGTTATTTAATACATTCCATTAAGATAACCCCTCTTTTAATGAACGATCAAATGAGAGGAAGAAGTAATTTGATGGGTTTAAATCGTTTGATAACAAGCTGATGAGGTTCGAAACGAACTGAGGAATTAATTTCCATTTTATACGAATCTGCGGCTTCTTTGTTTCTTCCGGTTTCTCGGGTCTCGCGAGAACATCGTCAGTGACATCGAAGGAGAGGCTCCTCGTCTGGTCCACCGGTCGTGCGCCGGATGAACTAAAGATTGGTCATTATACTTTGAATACCACACAACCTTGTCCCAGAAACATGGAGGGACACTTTTTTGGGACACCCTAGAGAATAATTGGCAACGGATGAGACCACGCATTAATTCAACCGTGTCGATTTATTATTGGATGCTGCATAAAAGCAGCATTAGAAATGGAATCCCACAACCCATTACTATATGAAATTATACTTCTCTCGAAAAAGAAATCTCCCGATGGCATAACGAAAATAATGGGCTTTATGATTACGTTATGATTCCCCAGTGACCCCGAACAACCGATTCGTTATCTGCAGATGCAAAATCGCCTCATGAAATTTCCCTATCCAAAGTTTACATCAGGATTGGCTCGAGGCCAAGGCAGTGGAAGACGAGTTGTCGATTTCTGTGGGTTCGATGATGGCGTAGCAGCAGATTTATGAGGCCATATCTGTGGAGTTTAGATGCTAGGATAACCTGAATCATTCTGGTTGCTGACTTTATGGAACTATATTTTTCCACCGAGAGATAGGCCTAGTAGAATCGGCAAAAGGAACTCTTTGTTATGTAATATGGAGGATTAATCACGTAAAGACGCCACCTTTTGGCAGTCTCAAGCAACATTGCTTTTGTTTGCCGATCTAGGCTGGTTCCCGATCACACCGCTAGGGTATAATACTGAGTATATAGCCCTAGCGGTGAGATCTGAAACTATGTAATATCGTGAATCAGAAGGGAGGCAAGGCCGTCCACTGTTAGCTGTGCGCATGATAATTCCGGAAATAAAGCAGACATCGCTATGAAACTTTCAGAACTTCTAGACATATACTCGAGACAGAACTGATTAGATTTTGAGCCAGATCAGTTGAAAACAACATGTTGTTTCTTAGACTTCTCTCTGTCCCTCTCTCGCTGTAGGCTCATCCACTGTTAGGTTTCAGCATGATAACTCAAAAAATAAGTTACGCATTGTTCTGAAACTTTCAGGGCCTCAAGATAAATACCCGAGACAGAACTGATTAGATTTTGAGCGAGATCAGTTGAAAAAACGTGTTATTTCTTAGACTTCTCTCTGTAGGCTCATCTACTGTCAGGTTTCCGTTCTGTATATTTTAATCTGTAGCCATGATCATGTTTATCCACGGTTCAATGCCACACTGCAAGATTTCGTCTTCTTATCCTTGTGAGTCAGTGATAACAAGATACACCAAGACATAAATCACACGCGAAGATGATCAATTTGTAAATGTGTATCATTTTGACATCGTCCTAGTCTCCAACTCCCAATCCATCAAACAAATCGCCCGACAAATGAATAAGGAATTCCTCGCGTCGTTAACGCGCCATTGACTTTCCCATGAGCGACGATTCAAGTAGAGCACGCGGTGACCTCCAGGGAATGCTTCACTCTGATTGGTCGCCTTCGTCATGTGATGTCGGTAATGCGCATGTGCTATAATGTCAATCTGATAAGCTTGAGGCTAATTGGTTGTTTTGATTGATGGGTGTCATCAAGATACGGATCAATCAGGCGAATGATCGGGAAACCGAGAAGTCTGTTTTGTTGCGTATTTATTCAGTTTTCCTAAGAACGCTTCGTTGAAGTGTCGTTGAACCGTGATTCCATTTTGAACTCACATACAAAATACACACATGCCGAAATCACAAAATACATGTACTGTAATGTTTTCCAATGGAATTTATCAAACTGTCACCAGTGTGTTTTATGTACACTTCTGCCCTTGGCTTCTTTATGTACTTCGTGCGTCTGTTAAAAATCTCTGAGTAGACATTGGCGCACAGTTCGGAACATTTCAAGTGAACTGAACTTTAACTGGTAAACTGCAGAACTCAGTCGATGGACCTACAGTCAACATTCACCGCTTCTCAATGCGATGGCAATGGATGGTATTTACTCGGCTATTCGACATAGATATACACCATTGAGATGATACATGTTCTGTCAGTACTATTGTATTGATACGGCACTGAAATATGATAAATGGATGTTTTTTTTATGAAATATTAATGGTCGTTCAGTCGCTCTAACAATCACTTTGGAAAAAGTATGTCAATGTATTGGATATTGTGACTAAATTGCCTAATCCTGCATAAAAGAACTACTTAAATAATGGCCCTATCGACGATGAAGGTCAGAAACATAAGGTCAGTGGCACGAATTTTAGTTCTAATCTGAAAAACAACTCGTCTCTCGAGGTTTCCTTCACTAGAAGTTTTTTTTACGAGCCAAAATGCAGAAAAATTGCGAACAGTACAACTTCACAATCGGATTTTCGCCCCAAAGTCATCTGTCTCGCCGATGCTACTTTCACACGTCGCTGCTTTGAGTCTCGGTCCCGAAGGATGCTGATTTGATCAATAAAAAGCCTCACTTCCTCTTGGCACGGACTCTCTGTTAGAAAAATCCCGATATTTAAGCTCGCAGAAGACAAACACATCTCAAAAGTTTGTCGTGAAAAAAAAATACCCTCTACTTGTCCACCTCCTTTGGGAAATTTCGACTGGAGAGTCGCAGTCGTCTGCAAATAACACCGCAGCAGCCGCCGATACACGACATTCAAGTCAAAGAGTATTAGGGATTAAAACAAGTAGATGCTGTTACTTCATGTTCTACAAAAAAGTATAACAGGGCCCTGTACAAAACTAGAGTAAAAGCATTTACTAGAATTTGTTCATACCATCGAGTGGCTTGTGACGAATCTGCGGCGCATGTGATGATGCTTGATTTACTCTTCCTGAAAAGTAGGTCTTCGCATAAAAAATGCAGAAATTTGCTTACTTCCTTGGAGAATTCAACTGGGGAGTAAATCCCGTCTGCTACCAACACTTCAGCAGCCGCCGATACGCAATCAGTGAGTCGAAGGCCGTGAATCAGCGGCGCTTGTTTTGATGCTTGATTAATGACGTGAGTTCAGTATGCCTCTCCGAAGTTACACTGCAGCCAAAAACTTCATCGGAGACATCAATGTAATAAATTGAAAAGGTCCCCTGCAGACCGAAATGGTATAATTCATGGCAGGGCTGATATTTCTTCAATGATTTATTGATGGTCATAGATTGTTCTAATTCTGCCGGATATTGGACGAGACTTTTATTCAACTTGTCTTGATCTTAGGCCATCTGTGAATAATGGATAGCAAAGGAAATTGCTTATGCAATGCGGGTAATCTTCAGGCCAAAACTATTGTCTACAGACCGAGATCTCTGACATCGCCTCGTAAAATCACGTTGTTTAGAAAATCGGGCCGATCACCGATATTCTTTATCCATAAAAAAATGTCTATTTAATTACTGTCCGCAACTTGCGTCCTCAGAACTTCTTTGCTCATAAGTCGATGGGAGCGTTATCGGAATGTTTGTGTGTCCTGATTTCTGGCTCTGTTCGCGTCGGGGGTGGGGCTGATGGCAAATGGCATTACTTTGGCAGAGTGATCTCCATCCCAGACACATATCGTCAAGCAAATATGGCCAACGAAAATGCCAAACTCAGTCATTGACAGTCGGCTTCGATACTTGACTGGAACAATTAGTATCAATTGGGAAAAACGGACGATTGGAAGTTCAAAAATAACAACCGGGCTATATTATCAGGAGACAACCTTGCCTTCCACACCTAGTTTATTGTGGTGACGTCAGTGTCGCATCACACGTCTGACGATCAAAAACCAGCAAGAAATCTCCTTTGGCTGTTTTGCTGTTTTTGTCAAAGATGATGAATGGTCGACAAAAAGTCAAACTATCTACTTCAAAAGGAAGAATCACTCGCCATTTTTAAAGAGATCAAACGCAGCTTAAACCTCTGCACGTAGCGATCAATACTAAGACCTTAAACTCGGAAGATCAATCACTTTGAGTTCGATTTGATCCAATAATGCTTATTTGGACAGCTGGGGTCTATTATAGATGGAAACATTGCAGATCTGCCTTCATTTTTGACGTGTTTGTTGTGAAGGAGAGAACGCTGTTTGTAATCGTGGAGAACTTCTTTGACCTTTTTGGCTGATTGCTGTATTTGTGCAAAATGAAGTAAAAATAAAGGATCTTGGTGCAATGATCATAGATCGTGGCAGTAGATCTTGATCTCGAGATTTGTCAGGCAACTCGTGACCAATCGACAAGATTTCACGGAAGATTCTGATCAGAACATCTCTTGTGAGATTCGCGCGACATAAGGGCCTAATGATCGCTTCATATCTCTGCACGAAGTCGGTGGACGCTAAAAGTTGGTAGCGTATAATACATCCTGAGAACATGAGGGGTTCTTAGTGCTCGCTCCCTTCGTCACCGAAGTGTGTGCGGTGACGAAGGGAGCGAGCACTAAGAACCCCTCATGTTCTCAGGATGGTATAATACGGAAATCTCATTAACTGTGCCTGCACAGACCCTTTTGTCGGAGCAGTTTTTCCCGGGCTCTCCTGTTTCCTCCTGCGCTACATTCAATCGTCCAACACAGATCTGATAACGCCGTATCGGCGGCTGCCTCTCGATCAGGATGTTTTCAATTCTACTTCGTCCATCTGGCCAGGCTTCGTTGCCATTGTTGTCCACAGCTTCACGTCAGACACCAATCATTTGTATTTGCCATGTATATATGACCGACCCAAGTTCAATTTCCAAATCCGCCATATCGACACATCATCGAGACGTTTACCATACATTTATCACGTAGCAGAGCAATCAAATTGGAATTGACAGACGATCAGACAATTTTTTTTACTTTATGAAGCAAATACTATAATTTCTTTGCTCAAATAAAGCCACGAATATATGATAATTAGAGCTGGTATTGGAGGCTCTCAGATTCTTGGCACAGTATCCCAGCGAGACTATCTACTTCTCTAAGTCATCTCTCTACTTGAGCTTGTCGATTACACAGTTGAGTATCCTGCTTGCTACTTACTCGTAATATTAATTTGCCGATGCTTCGTCAGTTTCATTTCATTCCAGCATCTTCTATCTTATAGAAGTTTCGCTGGAAAAGTCACTCATCAGATACTCAGAATTTTCTTGATGTAGTTTTTATCCTCCAATGCAGACTTACTATCGTCTTCAACGTTATATGAAATTATTTGGACCTGTGTGGTATAGACACTTTTGGGCTGACAAAAGGCAGAGAGGCGTCCGGTATGGACAAGTCAAATAAACCACAATGACAAATTTACAACAGAGTGTTTGTGTCCTCACTAGACAGGTGTCCTCGTCATCGAGGTGTTCTCATCTGTTGGACTTCTCAAATAAGGACACCTTATTATCTTTCAGAAGCTGTCCTTAATTAGAGGTGTTCTTGTTAAAGAGGTCAAAATGAATACCAATAACCAATTTAGGACCTAACTCAGGTATACTGAATTGGGAGGTGTCGTCCTTGCAGGCGTCCACCATGAGAGGTGGCTACAAGTGTTTTATATTTGGTTTAGCAGCTGCTTTCCTCTTCATGTGCAATTTATTTCCACTGGTCGAAGTCCTGGATTCCTTGCAAGCGTTTATTGCAAAAAAACTAATTTCTTCTCCTGAAGGGCCTACTTGAGTCGTCATCACACCACTTACAGATGTCCAGCAATTGGTGCGTTGCCATTAACACTGCAGTCAAGATGGGTCTTCAGAAAGTTTGCTACAGTCCTGCAGGAAAAATTGTTTTTTTGTGAGAAATCTAGAATTGGCGACGTTCTCATGGTAGTCTCCACATTCTAGTGCGGTTCTGAACTTCGAGGAGTTGGGCCTATGAAGGTCTTAATACAGTGGTTCAGTCTCTCCACTTGAAAAATGTTCAACGCAGAATTTTTTAGCCTTTTTTCTCTTTTTTTCCAAGTGCAGCATTTATCCTATATGCCTATCATACACGACACATATCTTTCACACTGAACACCTTTTGTCCTCAAACTCAAAATATTTCCTTAACCTATTTTCACTACGACAAGTAGGAAGGAGATAAAGCTGAGTTCTCTTACGTCAGTTCAACAACATCTAACCCAACCTAACATCAGACATTTCAATATTGACTCGCGATGAAATGCTGTGTTTTTGATTGAAAGTTCTAAGCCTAAGTAGGCCTGTCAATATTTTTTCGTACAAACTTTTCGAAAGTCAGATTCAGGGCCTAGTGGACTTAAATGTAGAGACCCACATATAAAACTTTTTCGAGTATATGCAAAAAATTAATAAAAAATTTGATTGTGTACAGCGAAATTAGGTGGCATACATAGTGATGGAAAACCAAGACCCAAACATCAGTAACGTTCACAGTAGGCCTGTAGATGTGAATGCATACATTCCCATCGCTGACCGCATTCCACATTTTACCTACGAAATTTACACCAGAGAAAAAACATGACCATCGACGAGTGTGATCGATTCAAGGTAATTGGTAATGGAAGCCAACCTGTGTGTTCAAGCCCCTCGGATGTCATACAGTCATGCGCGGAGTGATTCTGGACGTGATCGCGTCCCAAATTGTTAGGCTACCGCATCACTCATAACAAGTCGCCACCTCCGCGAGCAAAATATAACACCAGCAAACCCTGGTGTCTGAAGGCGTGTTTATCGCTCAAATATCTATAAATTGACATATATTTGATACGGTGTATGTAAACTTGAAAGTGGCACGCCAGTAATGTGGTTAATTACACATTTTGGTGATCATGCCGGGCAAGTGGGAAAGTAGCTCTCGCCGCCTACGTATGATATACGTTGTAATGAAGTCCCTCAAATCGTTGCTCGATAGAATTCACGTAAAACGCATGGACAGCATTAAATCAGTACACTATTGACATGATTGAGTACTAAAGTACAGAAAATGATCATATAATGTGTGATTTTCGTCATTTCAATACTATATACTAGCGAANTTCAGCAGACATTGAAAAAAACTGCAGGCAGAGTTCTAATGTATTCAGATAGTAACAGGAGGTGGATGTGTTCAAGCAGAGTACGTCATCGATATTCGACCAGGATCAGGCCCTAGTTGTCATCTTGTCGAAAGGCAGTCCCTTGGTGAGAGTTTCCTAGTGCGACTTGGCTCTCTGTGGGTAGCTCAACCATAGAAACCCTGGGCCAGTTGTCTGTGTCATCAATCTCAGCGTAAGTCGTAAGGAAACCAAGAAAGGTGAACTGCCCATCGAGAGCCAGCGTGCTTGAGGAAACTCTCACTTGGTGGAGAAGGCTGACAAAGTAGCACCCATCGGTTTCTTGGTGATGAGCTAGCGATGGCGTGTTAAGTAAAACCTTTTACTTTTCAAAGCCACTATCGGGCGTGGTTTAACTTTGGTGCAATTTTATTGGAAACCCAACAGCAGCCACTTGTGTTCTGAACGTCAAATTGATCTCAGTCTATGTGCTAAACTGCAACATTATATAAAACAATATCAATAAGTGCTTATTGCATAAATGCCAGTGATGCCGGCATCATCCTTAATATTGGGACTTCTCAGATCAAACCATAGCCATCCGACGCAGTTCTTCGAGTGCAAATTTGCATAATATTGGGTGATACTTGGTGTATCGTGGTTTTGCGATCTTCCAAATTTTGGCCTTAAGGATGGTCGTAAGACTCCGTAACATGGATTTTCTTGCAATAACATAGACACAGGAGATCCAACCTTTTCAGGTCCCGGATGGGACAGAATCGCGCAGTTACCCGCGACGGTGGTGCAAAATATAAATTGCTGATAGAGCTGAAAACAATATACTGAGTGTAGAGTGTGATAGGCAAAACAACCAAACTGTTGCCTATCACCGCGCATGCAGTAACTGCATCATCAGCATTGTACTACAGACATTGAACTCTCTATACCATTGTCAATTTCCCCACTCTGTTCCATACTCGAGAAGCTGGTAATTGAATGGGCTGACTCTCATGTCGATGAGTGGAGGAGCAAGTTTGGAAGATGAGGCTCTAAAAGAGAGTATGGAAGAGAGGTTTGGCTTACAATGCATTTTCCATTTGGTTAAAGGTGCCATTCATGCCATTAGTTTAAAGTCTGACTTTATAAGAGGCTCGTGGGCGTCAGTCTTGCAGAGGCCAAGGTACAGCTAATTTCCAAGTTGGTGAAATCATCATAAACACACTTGCAAAAATCAGTAGATTACCACAGAATGGTGGTAACAGCCATATACTCTCGTAAATCAGAACACTCACAAAATCTCTATACACTCGTATCGCTGCAGTTTTTATGGCCTGAACCTAGAATTATGATAACTGCGTCAATTTCGGTAAAAACCAACTCGGAGTCCTTTTGTTTGTTCGACTTACATAAGTCAATTAAGGCGAACATTTCCGTAGAATTTCCAACGGTTATTTCGCCGATTGTTCTGAGGGAAATTTGGGTAATCATCGAATTATGATAATGACATTAGTCGCAATGGTGAGAAATTCTCTTTATGGGTTCTTTTTGAAGTTTATTCATTAGGCCATGTACAATACAATGTAGACTTACATCTACATCCACTGGTTGCATTGAGTCTGCCCTCCAATGGTAAATCGACTGCCTTCACCGAATTGTGATCAGTGGGGGCGTGATCAATTGGAGTAATAGCCTTATTGCGTACTACTCAGCACTGATAATGGTGAATGAAGCTGTCTTACCGTCTGACCACACCCCCACTGATTGTCAAATGAAGTGGCTGCCATTTAACATTTTTTATGGCAATTTTGCTCAATCGGTTGTAGGCCTACACGGTCGAATTTTCATACGATTTTTTGGAAATTCAGATTCAGATTCAGGGCCCATAGGACTTGAATCTAATTTTAAAGACCCTTTTACCACATTCAAAAAATGATGAAAAACTTGCCCACGATGTACAGCGGGCATAACTCGGTTGTTCACATTTCTGCCTGTGCATTACGTTTCCCTGTGTTGTAGTGTCGGGCCTACTTTCGACACAGGTCATGGCAGGTGTGCTCAAGAGGCAGCCGCTTTGCATGAGAATTTTTTATATCAGATTCTTTATATCTATCACCACTCATTCCACTGTATCGGGTAGCTAATACTATATCATACTCTGTTCTGCATTATGGTGGGTTTTGATATGGCAGGAAAATTAGACGATGTTGTGCATACTCAAGATTACCTCGAGAGAGGTTGCGATATTTCAGATGGCGCTACAGGTGTTTGAATGATAAATTTCTCTGACAGTGCTGCCATCTGTTATAGCAGACATCTCTCGAAGTAAAGAATTCATTGGGGAGCGGGACGTCTTGCATGACGTGGCAATCTCCGTTGTGGTCGTCGTTTACGATAGAGTTGCAATATAGGATTCATTTTGAGACGCGTACGGCTGAAGCCATTGCAACTCTCACCTGCCATGATGGGTGGCTTGCCACTATCATTTTTCGGGGAGGGGGACTTCCAAAAACAGGCGAAGGGCGATAACCCGGATATTTTGCTTGTACACCAGGCGTTAGTGTCACAGCAAGTACTCAAGACAAGTCTCATTTGGTCTTTGTATTCCTGTACGTGTGCATCTATATATACACATTTGTGTAACCTTAGCACATGGAATCACAAAACATCCCATTATTACAACTGACTCTGACACCCCGTCATCACTTGACTCCGCTGAACAAACACAGCACAAGCTGGTAATATTTGCCGAAATAACATCTCTCTTCACTACCAGAACAGTCGAGGACAAAGATTGGCAAATCTTACATGTGCCGAATACAAACAGCTTGTCATGTTGAAATAGACTTCAAAGGTGCCTTTGCCGTTCATCAGGCGACCTGTTTGATTTCTTCAGACGATATTCTACACTTGATTCGTTACAAAACGTGTTCTTGACATTCTTACACTACAAGTGAGAACCCTGAAATCAACCTAGGCCATACTGGTCATACTTGTGGGCTCGAGCTCTTCTGCTGTGCTGTTGGCCTAGAAGCTAAGGCACAGGTGCTGTTTGTAACTTCTTCTTTTCACGGATGAGGCGAAAAGGAAACATTCCTGGCCACCAGGCGGCCCAGATGACAAACGAAAGTCCCTGAGCGCCCAACTTTCCACCCATTGCTCTCTGCCTCACCACTTCTAGACAGAGTAGAGTTTGTTTACTTCGAAGTACTGTTGTCCTGAATAATCGTAGGGTACAAATCCTGCACTGCGCATGCGTTGCGCACGTACATTTCACAGCATGTTTACCAATTCGTCTGCTGCTGAGAACTATTTTCACTTCATCTTATTTACATCAGGGGTTATTACCACCCCATTACATGATTGATATCAATTAGTACCAAATTGTCTGGCTGTCATGGCTGCCGTACTTCTGCTGCTGACCCATTTCCGCACTCAATCAAAATTGGACTATTTGCAAACATAGTTTATACACAAAGTCTGTATTGGTATAGCACACATGGTAGACAATATTTTGTCTATCTTTCTTCGTTTTTGCGAGTGATCTATTCAAATCGATTTCGATACTACTGACCAAATCGCTGTATCTTTGTCTCCCAGAGTCTAAGTCACTCAGGATGAATCAGCAGATCCCCCAACTTCCTTCGAGGGCACGTTACTGCATTAAAAGATCTACCAAGTTCTTTAGATTTGCGATTTCTCCGCATGGGACGACTTCAAGTATTTGAATATCACTTTTGAATGAGGTCGATATCCACATCGGCAGTATCGATCACATGATGAGATGAGACTCGGATTGGGCATCTTGCCTCCTCTACGGGTTGCAGTTTGCGTCGTGCTATATAAAGATAGTACCGCGAAAATCTGACTGTCCAGGTTGTTGTGTTGGCTATTTTCAGTGTCCTTCGTCTGTGGTTCACACAGACCACTCTTCCTTTCTAATGTCAACAGCTGCTATCTCCATTACGAATCGGTAGGAGTATGGTTCGATGAAATAATAGCGAGTTTTCGCAAAGCCCCCGAAACGTCAACGCGAACGCCTATCCTTTCGTTCGGTCCTGTCTTCGTGGCATCGAACAATGGGTTTGGCGTTCGCGTTGGTGTTTCGGGGGCTTTGCGAAAACTCTGTAATGGCTAGAGCTATTACCGGTATTGGCTATGTCCCCACTGCATAACCATCAGTTGAGATACTGCTTTTACCATCTGAAGGCATCCCTTCTCACTCGTTTCAATGGTATTACTTTAGACCATTTGTCTTAATGACATTTTAACTTTCTATAGAATGATACATAAGGACGAAGATACGAATTTTCAGGACAGGAAGCTTTTAGATTTCTTTCCTCTCTGGTCTATCTTACCGACCAAGAAATCGACAACGTGCCCTGCCAACCTCTTCAGGTTTTCGTGATCAAGTGATAGCAGTGTCTCTGTCATTTCGCCCACACATTTTCCTTCTCGGCTTAGAAGAGTCAGAGATAGAGTCTACACTCGAAATCAAATGTCGACTATAAAATATCAGATTCAGAAAGTCTGTTCACGGTCAGCTGGCATCAGTGGAAGCTCTACATACTTCAGTTTTCTCAATCTGGCTCGGCGTCGACGCCTTCAGAATCCAGCCTTTTTATCCAGCCGTCATGAGTCTTACTTCGATAACTAGAAGTCCAATCAACATGAAAATTTATGCAGCTTTAATTTCAACCTTTTCTAGCGATGTGCTTGACTCTCAATTAATGAGTTTTCGAGGCCATACCTACACTTTCTGGTCAATACTGCTAAAGTTACGATGTTGCTTATCAGAATTGCTTGAATCGGTCTAACCAGCAGTGTCCCAATTAAGCTCAAAAGTGATACTGTACTATTGTTCAGGAGCTGCTAATTGGAATCTATGATTTGTTGAAGAGGTGACCTGGCGCCAACATGGTTGATCCAAACTTCATATATTCTGACGATCTAAGTGAGGAAAAACGAGAATCATACCTAGGAGAACCTCTCTATGTGGACACCTCTACCAGGAGGACACCTCTCTATCAGAGACAGCAACAGTCCCCCAATATTGGGAAATCATAATGAGAAATGAGAAATCGTACGCCGCACGGTTTAGAAAATAAGGTACATTACCAGGAAATCACTTCACATCATATTGGCAAATATCAATTTACTAACCAAATTATCAAAGTCATATAATCTATTTACCGAATCAAAATGATTCCGATTGGTCTTATGACGTAGGCTGCTGCAATCAGGTTGGGTCATACTTGAGCTCTGCTTGTCTGGAGGCTGATGTTTACCCAAGTCACTCTTCAGTGGTTTAAAAAAGTCAGAAAGTGGGAACGAAATGAAATCAGTTGGAACGTGGTCGACTGTAGTAATAGCTCTGTCGTGTACAGCCAAGTACACTTAAGCGTTGGATGTAGCTATTACTTCATTCGAACATAGTCCCCGTTGATTCTCAGTAATGGAGATTCTGCCTTTCACCAAACGAGGGTGGAGAGGGCCACTGAACATATTCCTTTCAACGACTACATTGTAGATTTTACGACATTCAAATAGGCTACGTGCGGGCATATAAACTTATACCTTTCCAACAAAGATGGTGGACTAGCAGGACCTGTATACATGTAAAAGTTCTTTGATGAAGAGAAGTTAGGATATAGGCTGGAAATATGCCAACTGAGTGGTCTGGTCAGACCGACCCAAAGGTGTTGTTGGGACGGTGGTCTCACAGCTGAGTCATTTACAAGAATGGCAGACAGCGAGTGAACCTCTTGTAGCAGATCCTGTTAATAATATCATACACCAGCTATTCACACCTTGCATGGTCATATTATGATCTCAAATGACATTCTTTGCCACCGAACCTGTACTTTTGTGTCTTGATCAACGGGTGAGATCCTGGTGGGCGCGGGCATTCAGGGCGACACAGTTATCAGGTCAACCAAACAAGACCCCTTCAGAAATCATGAGATCTTATCGAATCCTGTTTTATATTTGGTCAAGCTACATAAAAAATCATATCAATAACGGCATCCAGTCTTTGACGACACTTGTCAAACTTGTTGTGGCCACACTGTTGGAGATATTAAAAGGACGACTTGAGCTCAAAGAAAGATTGGTTTTAGAAGCTATGACTGTATTGATCTGCCGACGCATGGGCTGGGGGCATGTTGAAGGCATGACCTTACGCCATTGACTTCAGAGAGACATACAGACAACCAGACAAGTTGCTTATAGAAACTTTGATTTATTTAATGTACGAATTTAACCAGAGAATGTTCAAAGTCGTTACATCTGTAGTAAAGCGCCTAGAACTTTTCGGTACTTGTGAAAGGCGTGTACTTGCACAAGTACTTGTATATTACATTTAGTTTTCTTAGAAAGGTGATAGCATGTTGTACCAAAAAATACGTTTACATACAGTACTCAGAATTCTATTCATTCCCCAGTCTGAGTGGTGAAAGTAGGCCATATATAGACAAAAATCTTACTGGGTACCCTCAAAAGTAAAAGTGCTACACTCCCTAAACTTTGGCACAGTATGCCATAATCGCACTTAAGTATTTTTTTACATAAATGGAGATAGTAGGCTATAGTGTACCATTAAACAAAAACGCAAATTTGAATTTTTGGTGCAGTGGCATGGCATTCAAAACGTTGCAGAACTAGTGATCCTCTGGACGATATAACAGCTCAGTTTTACATGAAGACATCCTCGTCACACTGATGATGTGCATGTTTGTGATGAAAGAAGATGACACCCTCAGACAGGTTCTAGGTTGTGATGACGTGATGTCATTTCCTGAAATCGACAGCAAGCTGAACGATCCAAGGTAGTGGAATACGCCATGTCAGTATGGGCAACGTACAGTGCATATAGATACACATGCCCCGTTTATTGCAGTCTCAGTGTGACGTTTGTCGTTGTTCCTCTCGCTTCGTGATCCCTACATTTTTGAAAAGCTTGAAAACAGATTGACGTCCCTGTGTCTGTCACTCTGTGTTGACAAGGCTTCCCTTATTCTGTCCACGAAATTCAGGGAAACACTGGCAGACGTGCAACACCTTCATATGTTACACCTGTATACCGTACCCCTCTGGCTTATGGTAGCAATTTCCAATGTTAGTCGTCCCAAAGTGCTTCACATCACCAGTCCAGTGTCTTCAGGAAATTTCTCGGGAACCAGGGCCCATAAAACTACGTGTGACACTTATCCTTTGTTAAACACAAAAGATACATGTACTTGTATCCCATCCACAACCTGATCTGACACACAACTTTTTTGGGATGCTGCAAAAACAATGTTATCGTCATCAAATCGACTTGATATTTCACACACATACGTACAGACATATACTTTAACATATAAAAATAGTCTCACAACAATCAAAACTTCTCTTCATGGAAATAAACGGGTGACTTTGAGAGCAAAACTGCCCGATCAACAAAGCATATTCATATCCCATCCACAACCTGATCTGACACACAACTTTTTTGGGAGGCTGCAAAAACAATGTTATCGTCATCAAATCGACTTGATATTTCACACACATACGTACAGACGTATACTTTAACATATAAAAATGGTCTCACAACAATCAAAACTTCTCTTCATGGAAATAAACGGGTGACTTTGAGAGCAAAACTGCCCGATCAACAAAGCATATTCATATCCCATCCACAACCTGATCTGACACACAACTTTTTTGGGAGGCTGCAAAAACAATGTTATCGTCATCAAATCGACTTGATATTTCACACACATACGTACAGACGTATACTTTAACATATAAAAATGGTCTCACAACAATCAAAACTTCTCTTCATGGAAATAAACGGGTGACTTTGAGAGCAAAACTGCCCGATCAACAAAGCATATTCATATCCCATCCACAACCTGATCTGACACACAACTTTTTTGGGAGGCTGCAAAAACAATGTTATCGTCATCAAATCGACTTGATATTTCACACACATACGTACAGACGTATACTTTAACATATAAAAATGGTCTCACAACAATCAAAACTTCTCTTCATGGAAATAAACGGGTGACTTTGAGAGCAAAACTGCCCGATCAACAAAGCATATTCATATCCCATCCACAACCTGATCTGACACACAACTTTTTTGGGAGGCTGCAAAAACAATGTTATCGTCATCAAATCGACTTGATATTTCACACACATACGTACAGACATATACTTTAACATATAAAAATAGTCTCACAACAATCAAAACATCTCTTCATGGAAATAAACGGGTGAAATGAGAGCAAAACTGCCCGATCAACAAAGCATATTCATATGTAACTCAAGCTTTACTCCATCCATTCAGAGTGAAAAGAGGCGAGTCAAGCGAGAATCGAACCCATGGTCTCGAGTCTTATGTTCATAATTGCGCCAGTATTGTGCACACACATGTATACAAGTACAAATCCACTCCATATTTTGAAATTAATGAATGCTCCTATTGTTCAGCAGTTCATAGTGTATTTGTATGCAATAATCAATTTTACCGCTCTCTGACGGGAGTGTCAATGGGACTCCAATTACCAAAACTATTGTGCAGGAATGTCATAAAATACTTTCTAATAACTTGGAAACGGCCTATAAATGCTTTACGTGCATGCTGCGTTTTTCAATCGGCATCTAAGAAGTAGGTCAGTGGGTCACTCAAATAATATTTTGGGTAATCACAATCTATGATATGAAAGAAGAAGACGGTGTCAATAAAGAACTACTTATTCAATATTTTTTTCTTTTTTCATGCTCTCACCTACCCAAGAAGATAATGCAAACATATGATTTAAAGTGCATTGGCCTATCTTAAGTACATCGTAATCGTGTAGAATTTGAAAGCCCCACTGTATAAATTGCTCCATTTAGACTTACTGACTCGGAAAAAGACCCAAGTTGATAAGAATTTTTTATGATTTTTTAAAGAATGAATTTAAATGTTTCGTGACAGTTGAAATTATCAAAGAGTGTAGTTGAATTCATATGAGAAAAAATGAGCTATACCAAAAATAGATGTATTTTTGGCTATATATATACGTTAGTTATGCACTGTTTGAGAGGAAAACGTGAAAAAAAGAAACAGTTATGTTTTGCTTCTTGCCAGTAATCCGATAGTGCAGCTGAAAATTGCCAATGGTTATATATACTCTTTCCATACCCGGTGGGTCCACATTGATCTTGAATTTCACACCACTTCGCTTGACGTCGAGTGTCTCTTCATATAAAAGGTTCCATATACTCAAATTCCTGAAGTGGTCAAGTTTGAAACACGAGCGGCCGTCGACGATCTTTTTCGATGAGCTCTGTGTGTTAGTTTAGTACAAAATATCGAATGAAATTGTCAGCTTTTTACCCTTAAAGGGCCTCTAGAGGCAGCTTGCTATTGGGCTACTAACAGTACTGAGACTATACAACAGGTGGTGCTAGTAACCATGAACTCATGAATTGTGGATCAGATTTTGACACTGATGAAATCTTCCTTCAAAAATGATGCCCAAGTTGGATTCTCATGCCATCAATTCTGTGTTAGTAATCATATCAATATGCACTAAAAAGCTGCCTCTAGAGGCCCTTTAATGAACAAATAATTCTCTCTCCTAACCCTCTTTATGACTCGCTGTCTGGTGTGTACATATCTTGTCTGACAAATGTATTTTATGAGTCTACGCGCCGTACTGGTGGAGAGAGGTTACCTTCTCAAAGAAATGGAAAAGGGGCGAACCATTCGTAATATTAGCTACAGTACTGGTCCAGTAATCAGCCATCTCTTCTTGTGCCGATGGCAGAAATCGTTGGTTCAGCCATGCGTGTTGCTCCAGCCAGGCCCACAAGCGAAACTAAACAACTTCATAGCAAAACCAACACCATTTCAGATTCCATATGCCCTGTTCATCATCTCTCACAAATAGCACAACTCATCCTTGTACATTTCATGTATATATGCATGTGTAATGTACACACTGAATGACGGTGCCGTAAAAAACTGAGCTTATAAACCATCAATCCACTGGTTAGCTACCTGTTGGTTTGGCTGACTAGCCTGCATCCTCCATACAATGTAGTTATGTTTGCACATTGGCCGTGTAGGCGTATCGTGGAGAACATTCCACCACAGAATCTTACACGCTATTAACCTATGAAACTTCTAAAACTTAAAATTTTAGAAGTTTAGGGACTAATATTTTATTTTTACAGAGAAATAAGTTGAAACGCTTTACAATATTTAGACCAACATGTATCTTCGCCGACAGTAATGTTATGCAGACTTCATACAAAGAAAAAGTAATCAAGTGTTTACAAAATTGAAGTATTTGTCAGGTCGAACTAAGGTTAAGCTTACAATTTATGGCTAAGGCCTAGAACTGATTCATATCAAGGGAACGGCATAGAATCTTTTGTCAGCTCCTGTGACTTTCTCATGTTTGATGGAGAAGGTTGTGGGAGTTTTTCTATTACGGCCTATTCGCCGATATTCATGAGTTTTCTTTTTCATACTTTTCAGGTGAGTGTTGGCATGGTTGGGTTCTCATAGCCACGGTAAGGTAGAACAATTTAATACAGGAAACTGACTCATATATATGTATTATGCATACTATGGGAACTTGCCAAAAGGGCCTACGGTGCCCGAAGTCACGTTTGACTGCGAAAAGCTTTTTGGAATTTAAAAGTATTTACTCTTTGTTAGAACACCCATCCTTTGCTGGTTTAGAACGATTCTCTTTGTGATCATGTGCAGTAAAGTGACACTAACATTTTCTCATACAGCAAGTCGAATTCCACAGCATTTCACAAAGTGGGGACCTCAAGTCCCCGCTTTGGCAAGTTTAAAACCATTACGAAATGAGAAAGATAAAGTTTTATTGTGCTGAAAGGATTTTTAATGGTTACAGGTCTCTCATCAGAGGGGTAACCATTAAAAGTAGAATTTTTAATGGTTATTCCTCATCATAAAGTGGGGACGGTCCCCACTTTGGCAAGTTTAAAAACCATTACGAGAGTAGAAAGACAAAGTTTATTGTGCTGGTAGAATTTGATTACCCCAGCACCATCATCTCAGCCACTAATACTTGGCATGGCCAGGGTCTACAGACCTGACAGAGGCCTTGTCATCTACCCGAAAAAGTCAACCAGGTCAGGTCCAGGCATGCCAGGTGTGCATGTTGTACTGATAGACAGTAAGCGACATCTTACGGCGCTAAAACGGACTAAACCAGAAGACCTCCATTCGTACGCTGGCTTCCATATTTCGAGAGTGATCAGTGGGACATGGTCGATTGAAGTAATAGTTGCGTACAATGTATATCGTTAGTGTACCAGGCCCATGCTGGAGTGCAGAGTATAGCTAGTGCTTCAATCAAGCATGCTCCCCCTGGTTCGTAGTGGCGATAATTCCATTCACACACCACTGGACTCGATCAGTACAACCACCATTGAGATTCCTGGCCTCGGGCCACTGAACTCTCGATACAAAGGTTGGGTTTAATTCGTCATACTCTGATCACTTATCTTGAGATGATACAGGTAAACATTGAAGCCAGTGAGATGAGTAGCCGTGTAAGCTATGTGCTGACTCAGTGGTTACTGTGGAAGGTGGAGTGGAAGGAAAAAGGAAGGAATGGAAGATGATCTTCAGTAGAATGATCGGATGACCAAAAATCATCCTGTAGAAATCAGTTCCTCTTAGCATAGCTCCCCAACTCGCACGGCTGCGAGTTATGCCCGCTGTACACGATCAAATTTTTCATCCAATTTTTTGGAAATTCAGATTCCGGGCCTATTGGGGCTTCAGTGTAGAAATCCACATTGAGCACATTCAGAAAATTGGATTAAAAATTTGATCGTGTTCAGCGGGCATTAGGCAGCCATGCTAAGAGGACCTGATTTCTTCAGGATGCAAAAATACACTCGAATAAAGATACCAAGTATATGCTTCATGTTGGTCTACTGGTTGGCCTTTTTGCCACCAAATGGTAAAAAGACACCATGTTTAATCCCGACTACGATTTCCGATATCTACCGAGCAACCATCGTTGTGTATAACATTTAATGACATCATTATTTTCAAAAAACCAAACGATATTGCCCATCACCAACTGCTCAGTACTTTTCTGCTTGACTTCTCATCTGAAATTGCTTGGACCAAATGAATCAAGAGCGTTCATGTAACTTCAACAAGCACCGACATATAGAATTTGATCTAATCAAGTCGGAAACAAACGAGCTCGAGCCTTAATCCCCCAGAAATAACAGAAATTGACGGAATACAAGTTTTATAAAATTACGGGCGTTACGATTGTTACAAATCACATGTGACATCAGGCAAAATCGATTAGTCTCTGATTGTAAGCCATGTCAATTTCAACGGAGTATGGATGGTTTTCTGATCCTGAAATCGACACGGTACAGTATTTGTGGTGTGGAATCTGTACGATAAAACAGAATCCCTGACTGAGCAGATCTGACAAATATCAGAAAGGTCAAAAGCCTTCTTTAGTTTCAAAACTACTGGCCTCCTACATGCATTTAAAAAAGAAGTATCTCCACACAGGATCAGAGGGGATTTGGCCAACTGGAATAACAGCCTATACTGCACACTACTGTGTACTTAGTAGTACAGGAAAGAGCTATTACAACCATTGACCTACTCCCCTGGTCACTGGTGAAGACACTGCTACCACTCAAGGGCAAAAGAACTGTTAGGCCTACTACATTTACATCGACCATGTTCTGACTCATCCGAGTAGGGGAACCTGCTTTTCACCAACGAAGGGCAGGTCGTCGAAATCTCTGTTTTGGTTTGAAAATACGTTTCAAATGAATAGAGACTTTGTATCCCCTCGACTGACATGCTGACCTCTGCCAGGTCAACCTTTCATTCACTCAGAGACAAAATCAGGACACCATCAATCATTGATGAGATCGACATCATAGATGTTAAAAACTTATTCAAATGACCAATTGACGTAGGTATTTCAGGTCAAAATGACGATCGACGGGTGTCCAAATTGGCCTCTGTGTTTAGATATGGTATTTTAGAATGCGACCACCATAGAAGCATTCAGCTTTGTGGGTGATATAATGGCCGATGTCAGAATGTCAAGCAGTTAGGGAGGCATGGGGCCAACATAGGCGGATGTCACCGTTCAGGTTCTAGGTCAGACCTTCAAACTTATTCCTTATGCAATACAGAGGGTGTTTACCTTATTGAAAGTGTAGGTCTACTACTGGCAGGCCGGTTTCTTCCTACTGAACATCAATATCGTCTAAAGAGCTAATAATGCTGTACATGTATTTGTAGATCAGCTCTCGAGTCAGTGTTGTGCATTCGCTGGCGTTTGATGCCAGTGCAAACGGACTGATATTTAGTGGACTCCACTTCCTACTACACCAGTTCCCCGGCTCTTTACTATTGTTGATTTCACTAGCTCCATCCACAACTGATGGATGTTACAGCGGCAAGGTTAATCAGAAACTTCGGCCAATTTTGCCGTGTATCGATTTGAAAGCGTGTAATCAACTAGCCGTGTTTGGTGACAATGACTGTGGTCCTAATCTAAATTAATCCCTTACCATGTTGCTCTTGCTGGCCAGATTAAGTAACGGTAGTGGCCGTAGCCGCTGATGGAGGCTGATCGTCAGTAACTCCCACAACCATCCCCACAACCACACATGCTCATTTCGCGAGCTAAAGTGAATCAAGGATTAGTTAGTGTAGCCCTTGGTGACGACTGACTGGGCTGTCTTGTATTGAATGGGGACTATCCATTCTATACGACACAAAATGGGGACACGCATAAATTCTACCTTCATGTACATGTACATGCACCTCTATGGGTGTGTGTCCCCAGTTGGTGCGTATAGAAAAATGTCCGTCATAAATCAACTAACTGGGGACATATTATATAGGATTCCATGCAAATGGGGACATTAACTGCACACTACCTATGCCCCAAGCTCCACTTTTAGTGGCGACACTGAGCGCTCTGTGGAAGTTATTAAACATGTCGCCTACTGGCCTAGCGCAGATTCCCTATAAACACTGTAACACAGAATGAATGACATTCTCATTATCACTTTTAAAAGAAAAACATTTTTTTATTTTACTTTGAAGATTCCTCGGATATGTCACTGGGTTAATTTGTCTAATGATACAATCAGCATCTTCTTGTCGCCTGTTTCCACACACGACACTGATTACTTTTTGTCGAGTTCAGGCAACGAACTACATTACTCAATAAATCAAGTAGTGTCGCCTTGGAAAAAAGTTTTAATTTTCAAATGATAATCTGTGTTTGTAAGTTTTTCCATGTGTATGTAGAAAACTAGCAGTTTCCTCATCAACACCGCTGTGATTCAGCCACGCGGAGACAAAATCTAGTCCGCAGTCCATCTATTGCCACAACGTAAACTACAGACCCAATAACTTGACGGCAGTTGTTATGGTTTCATGTATGAACTGCAGACCTGTTCTCGTGAGAGAATGACTTCATAACTTCCGTCGGAAAGTTACCAGATGGAGTCACTCCCAAAATGATAACCTGGGTGATTCGCTGGGTAAAAATCTCACGAGATGACAGTTATGAGTTCGCAATAAACGCTTGAAACGGAAGAAAGGGTTTGGCAAATTGTGTAGTGATGAGCAACTACCAGATGCCACTGTTCGTTGTTTAGTTTCACCGGTGGGCCGTTGCACCTGCCAGTAACCATGACAGAAACATACCTATGTATATACTCCCTTTGAAATCTTCTGCTCCATCATATACTCGTTGATGTACACTGTTTTTACACACGCTGAAATGTATTGCAATGTACTGTGTATTGCACAGCGTTCCTGCTGAGGAAGGAAAGGCTTTGATACTGTGGTTCATAAACTACAGAACCATCTCGTAAACTCCCAGTATATGTACATGTACAGTCATCAGCAAAAGTTTATCGCCACCTGATATTTCAGAGGCCCGATTACTTAACCTAGCATTCTAGTTTTACTTAAATTAATAATGAATTTACCTGAAAAAAAAGTTGATTTCAGACCTTTTTCTTAGCACACTATTACATAATGCTAGACAAAGTAGCAGCAACCAAAAGTTGACAGAGGAATCACTGAAAGTCTGCCTTGTAAAAACCAGAAAAAAATCGTTTATGATTGAGGAAATTATCGTAGATATGAGACGAAGATAGACGTTTGCCGATGACTGTACCTCAGTGGGCAGGAAGGAAATACCTCTTACAGAGATAACAAGCAGGTTATTTTAGGCCAGTATAAGTTGTACATAGTAAGTGCAACAAGGTGAAAATCAGTTCGACCGAACATACTGTATTTCTTCGTCTTGAAGACACACTGCACTCTTAGTGCATTGTGCACACCAGGGACCTCATTCACGAAGCTCACGTAACTTCACGGGGTGCGTAAACTATTGTCCACTTCCAGGCAACCTATTGTTCTCTATCAGCCTGACAGAGGATTAGCGTGCCCTTAAAAGTTACGGTGCTTTGTGAATAAGGTCCATGATGACATTGACTGGGTATATTGGAAAGCGTTGCGTCATCAAACATGAACGCTCATTCTTCACACGGCCCTGTCTATATTTTCGTTGACCAAGATCAATCACATATATATTGTTGTATGAGGCATAGTTTCACGCCTGATTTATTTCCATTGAAAAATGCTAATCTATCTTTTTTTTATTTCTGCATGTAAAGATTGTAAAACTAACATACATGTATTTAGGTTTAAAGGGCAGTGTATCAAGTGCATGGGTAGTGCAGTGCCTGAAACGTTTTATTTCAATTCTAGATGGTTACGAAGAGCAGCCATTAAAGTATGTGCCCGGGGTCAAGAGGTCAAGGTCACGGTTCCGCAGGGCAGTACCCACGCCTGCTCCGGACAAAACCGTTATTGTAGTTACAATCCGTGAGAGATCTTCCAATTTTTAGCCATGCTGTTACACAATACTGTAACTGCCCGCCTGCTGTCCAGCATCCTAAATCGCCAAACACTTGAGTCACGAGCTGCTTTTTAAGACTTAAATATTCGCTATCATAGAAGCACCATAAGTGACTAGCACTTGAACTGAACTCACGTTTGCCTTCTAACAGACAGGCTGTGTGCCTTTTTCATAAAAAAATGCAACAAAGCTGTGTGCTTTGGTAGTCAGCTTACAAACAAAATTCGTTGATAGCTGTCAGCTTTAGTCACAAAATCCAAGATGGCCGCCAGACTTCTGACAAAATCCAAGATGGCTGACATTTTTCTCACAAACTCTAAGATGGCCGCCAGAATTCTCGCAAAATTTAAGATGGCTGCCATCTTTCTCATGAAAATCTACACACAACTGCCAGCTTTCACATCTACATGTAAGGATGGCCCGCGCCTGCTTTTCACCAGTAGGCCTAAATCGCACACAGGTAGTTCGTGACTCGTGTCAATCATCGGCCAAATTTAGGAAACTGGACAATTTAACCACACATACTGTCCCTTCATAGCCTGGGGTTCGCGCTTGGGCACAGTGAATACGTCATTTCACCGGACATGGCCGCCTTGAAAATATATGTTTGACTTGGCTGAAACAACGGGGCACATGTCCGATGGAAAGACAGGCCGCTGCGGGCGTTCTTTGAAGAAAAGTGTGACGACGGTAAATTTATATTCGCAAATTTTGAGATGGGTCCATAATGACTGGAATTGGCTACTTTCAGGGATTTGGCTTAAACCAACCGATCACAAACAGCGCTTCTAGTTTCTTGGGACTACCTGATTCTACATGTAACGTACTGTATGTAAAGTTTTTGTCCAAAGACGACTTGAAGGACAAGGAAAAAAACAATGGCGTTGCATGCTTTTGTTATGTTATTTTGTAACGGCCTATATTACGTGATTCTGTGTTAATGTTTTGGCAGATATCTTCGGGCACTGTCGTGACCCCTCAGGCGTGATATGTGCACCGAAAGGTCCGCAGCGTTCTGTACTGTGCCTCCAGGCAGGACCCCTGAACGAAAACGGTGTCAAATGGGGACAGTAGTCGCCCTATCCACCTCTCTCAATCTCTCACACTCTTTATTCTTCCCAACTGATACTAAAAAATCTTCGGAAGAAAGTTCTATTTTCTGAAATCCCGAAATATTTGAAGGGCACTGGCGGCTTGAAATTGGATGATAACTCAACATCTTTTTCGTCTGTTTCCGACGGGCAAAGCCACCCTTTGTGTCAACCGGTGACCGCCGGTTGTAAAAAAGCTTTCGTTATCCCGCCCCAGGTCCCCGGTTGACACCGTATAGTTGATCAAAAACCCCATCTTTCATCTAACCGTCCGTTTTTCTCATTTTTCACAAAAGCGACATGGGAACTATCGGCGGCTGGTTGACTGATGCTAGTTTTCTCACACGGCATGCTCCATGCTGGGGTGAGCATGCTCCATGCTGTAGTTTTCTCATCTCTTGCCCTGTTTTCTGTATCTTTTCTGTAATACAGTAAACCCTCGCTATAACGTACCTCGCTATTACGTACTCCCGGATATAACGTACATTTTCCATGGACCCGAAATTTTTATTCCAAATCTTGTATTTCCCTGAAATCCCCGCACTCAGCCGATGATGCGTGTATACCTTGTACAAATGCACTGTACATTCTGTATATCAAGTAAAGGTTAGATAAGAGAAGTCCACAATTGTTGGATTACACACAGTCATCGTGAAATGTTTGATCTTTTAGTAAGAGTCTTACTTCATAGACTGTACCAAAATTCTAGCGTTGAAAAAAATGTTGAAATTACCCCAAACCGGAGCTTATTTCAATTGATGAAGTAAAAAATATTCTACCGTCACATGCAGCCGACGAATTTTGATGAAAGCCAAAACTAGCTGTTCCCTAGCCTTGTCTTGAGGTAATATGTAGTTATAGCAAAACGGGTGGTGTGTCCCCGGTTGTACGCAGCCAACTCACATGAGGGCTTCTATGCACTTAATTTTCGGCTGCTTACATGAATAATCCGTCACTCCTAACTCTGTGCTTTAGCCATCAACACAAGATTCAGATGTCCACATTTCCCCTATAGGCCCTAAATTTCGAATCTGCAAAACGAAAAAATCATGAAAACATTTCTTCGACGAATGGGTTTCGGCATGCCTTCAAGGTTAAGGGTTTTCCTATGGAAATTTGAGGAGCATAAATTTAAATAAAGCCATGGTCGTATAGCATTTATTAGATTCGTAAGGAAATTGTCCCCACTTGGTATGTGCTACAAAACAGACATCCAATCGCAAAAGGTATACATACTCTAGGAATTAGTGGGGGTGTAGTCGCTTGAAGTAACACGCTTATTTACTCAACACTGGTATACAAGATTCAGCTGTCACCTCAGTCGATATCACTCCCACTGATTACAAGTGGGGACGCAACTTTTTATTATTTTGGGACAAAGAATTATCCGCAGAATGACTGATCGGTCACGCCATCTTAAGATTCTCCTGCCAACTGCTCGGCCTACCCTCTTAGTCTTAGCCACTCGTTCAGAGAGACAAGTACAGTCATCGCTTCCTACTGTAACCATACTTGTAGCTCTTGCACGGTGTGGGCTTCTAAAGCCATGAGAGTGTTCATATGTCCAGATCTTTGTCTACACCCTCACAATCCACATGTCGGTCTGAACCCATGGCATGCATTGAAGAGTTTCTTCCCAAACTTCTCAAGTCTGCGAGGTCCCTTGCCCCTGAATTTGCTGGTTGTTNCGACCCCCCCCCCCCCCCCATGAAAATGAAAATGTTTGACTACAATTAGTCCAGTGACTAAAGATGTTCTCTTCCACTTGCACTTCAAAGGTTTTCGCTGGCTTCAGGCTCTAATCATGGTCCACATCATAATCTTAGGCCCTTCATGCCTTTTCTCACTCTGCGCGCTATCTCACAATCAATTAAACTAGGTCGGTGCTGGTATAATCAACTCACGAAGCAGACGATAGCGTGATCACGTGTTCTTTACACTTCCGCTTCGCTTTTAACGCATGCGCACTTTTGCAAGTAGGCCATTTCCTCTGGTAGACAGAAGTGCAAGTGGGATGACGTGTTGTCCAACGTGTTCTGTTTCGTTTTGTCATTTCTGCACGTGTCACTGTTCAGATGGCATGGCAAATAGTGTTTTTATGTTAGTTCACGTTGATTAACTACATATAAATTGTGTGACGTACAAACGTGCATTTTGAATTTGTCTGCAAATTTTGTTCCGATGAATTTTCCGACAGCCTCTCTTCGAGCATTTGGTGTTGGGTTGTTGGTTCGGGGTGTTAATGTTTGAGGACGCTGTCTTACAAGTCATGAACATCGTATTCGGTTCAATTCACGTGATATGGTGTCTTGTTGGGCTCAAACGGGTTCAAAATTTCTAACAAATTACACAAAATGCGAATGTTTTGAAAACACTACAAAATTGGTTCTGATCGCTGCTATTAAATTTCCAGGTTACATTTTGAAGACTGACGGAATCCCTCACAGGTTTGGACTTAAAATTCAAAGGTTACATTGAATGTCTGATGGACCTTTCTTGCTTGCAGGTCTTCCTACCCACTATCACCTTCCCTTTGACCTCGTCCTTGATAAGACCTTGGTTAACCCCTCTGGCCTTGACGCCAAGGTCAGAGGAGTGCCCATCTTGGTTCGTGGTGTTGCTGGCAACGCGATTAAAATGGACGGAAAGAACAACTACGTGAGGTTGGTCGGCCCTGGTCACAGATACGAATGCTTTGGAGACTTGGGAAAATGCCCTCATGGTAGGTTGGAAACGTTATTGCGCCCTCTTTTGACTGATTAAGAAGTGAATGTGACCTAAACTAGTTCGGACTCGGCGCTAATCCTTCGGTTAGTGAGGTAGGGACGCATGCGATGTAGATCTATATTTAATTTGTGGTAGTTCAAGTTCATAATGAGTATGTGATGACTTATTGTCCAGTTAGAATATATTTTGGCAGCCTATTTTGTTGGCATTATCCCATTTGAAAGTCATTTGATGACGAAAACATTACGTTTTCAGGATACACCCTTGGAATGTGGCTGAAATTCGAAAATCCAGGCTACAACGAGGCTGTCTACATGACAAACGGGGGCCACACGTCCGAATCGCACGGCGTCGCCATGTTGTACCGGAACGGACATCTCGAGTTCCGGTTCCGGAAAAAAGATGGCAACGAATGGCGGGTCAGGAGCAGCAACGTTCTGGCCAGTCAGTGGTATCACGTGGGCACCACGTGGTCTGAGAAGAACGGGTTACGTTTGTACATCAACGGTGACTTGGTCGACACGGATGTGAATCCAGTGATCCGATCACCGGACGCCGTCACGGATTATTTCAATGAGTTTTACATCGGGAGACCAAACGACGGACAGAGGCCACGACAATCTGGATTCATGTACATGGATGAATTTCATTTTTGGTCGAGAGAAAAGACACAGGATCAGATCAGGGAAAGCGGTAGGTGATCGGTGAATTTTTAGCAAAACATGTCGCGTGTTCTATAACATCAAGCCCTTGTTTTCTTGAATGTGTGTGAAAAATAACAGTTTTTTTTCAGCCATCGAGATTTCACGATTTTCCTAACTTTCAGTGTTTACATGGTGGTTTACTAAAAATTATTCATTCAAAATTTTCATCATTAACATTCGTATTGTTCATGTAGGCCCACGACTGGTGTGCAATACATTCATTTTCTTCAATGTACTGACAGTTCCAGTGTCTTTCGTCATTCTTGTCTCACGTTTTTGTCATGAAAGCATGAAATCTCGTATCTAACAAGACCTGGAAAGTTTGTTTATGTAACTAAACAGTCAAACTTCGATTAACTAATCAACCATTCGTCGGTTTTATTAACAACATTGCACCATAGGCCTACTTCTCCTGTGCCAAAATGGGACTTCTCGGCTGGCGAGAGAATCTGTGGAACTTTTCTGTATGTGAACGTGAAATTTTAAGCAATGTCTCATTCCAGGTCCTTTCTATGATATTCGTATGATGATGAATGAAAAATCATACTCGCATCTAGAAACATACGGTAATATCAAAGCTCTAGCCGTCGGAAATCCGAATCTTGTGAAAGCAAAAATCGGCACTGGCCTCTCTCTGAATGGCCAATCACAATACGTCAACCTCGGCAACACGACAAGCAAATGTCTAGGAAATTTGAAAAAGTGTTTTTACGGTATGACCATCGGTATGTGGATTAACTTTCAAAATATGACGAACGGAGTGAGTGTTTTGTACACGGGACGAGATGGCGCCAGCGTGTATATCATGAACGGAAATCTGTATGGAAAGTTTAAGATGGGCAAGAAGGAATGGATCACGAAGGCGCCAAATCTCAAAACTGGAAGGTGGTACTTCCTGGAGTTGACCTGGTCGCCGACAGAGGGCGCTATAATGTATATTGACCTGAAGGAGGTGTTCAAGAAACCAACCTTTACACGTGCTGCAAGCGTGTCGGGGTACACAGAGGACGCCCTCATTGGAAAGACCCCCACAAAACCCTACCGGTACGCCAGGGTTATTATAGACCAGCTGCAGATATGGTACGGATACAGGCAGGATCTGATCAGACTGGGATTCTTATTACGAGGTGAGAGGGGAACGAGGTTGTTCCTTCGGGACGTTAGTTCGGTAGTCGTTCGGTAAATCCCGGAATATCTGCCCGCCATCTTGCTGTCATCTCTATCTTCTTGTTCAAATTCCTCTTGTCATTTCATCTTCATTCACTGCACATTTTGAACACGTCCTTTAAAGTCCAGCATGCATACACCTGTTGATGCAGAGCATCTAGAAATACAACAGTTTCTACAGTGAATGGATGCTTCAGTGTACCTAGTCCTTGTTCATAACTCTAACAATTTCAAAACGTTTTTGCACGCTGTTCGGGACTAAATTTTGGCCATTGGCATGGTTAGTGTTCAACAGCAAAAGTAGTCTATGTTTTTAAAAGACAAAACTATTTGATGAACTATATCAGGCATTTGACACCATCAAAGATCTTGCAACAACCTTTTCGTTTCCTTACTTCGTGGGCTGAGGATTGACTGGTTCTATGTCCATTTTTAACTTGACTCAAATTCCCTCAGCATAGTTCTTTGCAGGCACAGGAAGTCAGGGTCTAGTTGAAATGGACATACATGCAGAACCAGTCAATCATTAGCCCACGACTTGGTCCCTGTTCCTCCCCAAATTACCGTCTTGCAATTGTGCATGGTAACTATCGTCGTCTTGCTCCATTCCCTTCACCATGTCCACTTACACCCGTCATTGTGAAGCCTGTTTATCTCTGAATCAATGTCTTGTGAAGCACTCTACGTGACGTGGACTGTACAATTAACCAAAACCCAGAGGAACTTGTCCATTTTGGTTACTTAATTAAGTTTTTGCTAAATTGAATTTCGATATTCTTGGTACGTCTTTGAGACAATTGCAAATCTCAGAGCTTCTAATGAAATCTTAATAACTTGGTTTGAAATTTCTGCAATCTCCCGTTTTATTAATGTCATATTTGAATTCTGCTTGGCTTTATGCACGGACTGAAGATGCATGTTATAAACTGCCCTCTTGTGGTAAAAAGCAGTGACTCCACCCGTGATCAGTAGGAGAATGTTTGGTTGAAGTAATAGCCATACTTTACTCTATGTGGTACTTGGCTGTGTCAGATAGAGACATTACTTCAAATGACCATGCTCCCTGTGATCAAAAGTGGAGATCTGCCATTGGAGGAGCAGAGGAGATTTGACGCTGTACTGCATTAAACTCCATTACATTTGAAGACGAAAGAAAAATTGACGTCCGATGATGCAATTGCAAAACCTGATTTTCTTTCGAAAAGAATTTCAGTTTTATGGCAAACACTACTGCAGAATCGGAAATGTTTGCGCGCATGATTTTGTTGCTGATGTTTTCAGAATCATTCATATATCATGACACCAGGCTTTGGCTCATCTTCATATCACCGTCTTCTCCCGCCCCTCTTAGCCCTCCCCCAAACACTACCCCTCCCCCTCCCAGACTGTCCCTTCCTGAATGCAACTGCTCCTCGTTTTGGACCTTCGACGCGCGTTTCACAAGGAGCTTTCCGTCAGTTGACCAATAGGAGTCGCTACGGACCAATTCAATTCCAAGTGGACCCATTCATGATTGATCGAGCAAGAATCGAGAGAAATTCGTATTGCATTGGTCCGCTATAACTCTGCTGCCATCTTTTGGCGATAAGCGCGGCTGACCGCTCCTTTTCCAACAGCTTTTGCGGCAATGTGCTATAGGTTGCAGACAATCCGTTCCTCATCCACACTCCTTCATTCTCTCATTCATTCATTCCTAATTTAGGTAAACCAACCAAGTTCTTCCTGGACTTGGACGAAGTCGAAGCCGGACGAATCCCCCATTCGAGCCTATCCATCTCTGCCCGCGGCAACCCGCCACCGGGCAACACCAAGGGGAAGATCTTTCACGGTGTCCGGCTGACAGGCAGAGGACAGTTTCTAGATGTCGGGGCCCAGAGCCAACATTGCTTGGGAAACCTTGATTTCTGCCGGCATGGCATCCTCCTCGCTACTTGGATCCAGCCTCACAGACTACGGAACGGAATGTACCTATTTTCCAACGGAATGAACGGAGCTACGCTCCGCTACCATGGTGGCCGGCTCATCTGTACCGTTATGACAACAACACGCAAATGGGAAGTTGGCACACCGCTCTTCAGCCCCGGACAGTGGTACTACCTTGAAGTGAGCTGGCACCCAATGTTTGGCCTCGCCCTCTATCTCAACCTACGCTTAATGGTTACGACAATGACGTTCGAGAACAGAGACCTACCGCTCGACTTCAAGATCAAACCGAATCAAAACAAGTTCTACATTGGAAGAGGCAACGTCGACATGCTCGGAAAAAGCTACGCGGACATGACCGTCGATGATGTTCACTTCTGGTACGCCTGGAGGGGGTACCTACTCGCCTTTGACTACGTCCTCAGGGGTGAGCGTCCTTCCTTAATGTAATCCGTGTTGTTCGTTGTCTTCCTTTTTCAATGAAGGCAACTTCCCACAGCGGACGAGAAATGATCGCGGCGATGATCAGATCATTCCCCTGTGAGATACAGGTTCTTGCAAGTCCCTCCTTTGTTTTATTCCAACACAGAGCAAATCCTGTGGTTTAATTTGCCTCCATTTACGTTTGTTTATTTACTTTTAACGTCTTCTCCTTTCTACCAATTTCCACGGTCCATTTTCCTCCCAACTTTTTCCAATGCCCAAAAATTTCGTCTTCTCTCCCTCCATTTCAATTTATTTGTTTACATATCTTCTGTTTCACCTGCACGTTTTATTCATTCCACATTTTAGCTGAACCACCTAAATACATCCTTCACCTTGACGGCGCTCGAGGCCGAGGGGTCCACCTCGACCACTCGTCCCTTTACGTCAGCGTACATGGGAACCCGTCTTTCGTACCCGGAAGATTGAACTATGGCGTCTTGTTGAATGGACAAAACCAGTACCTAGACGCAGGACAGCATCAGGATAAATGTCTAGGAAACTTAGAACTCTGTCGGCATGGATTCACGGTGGCTCTCTGGCTCCAGTTCTATACCACCAATGACAACACGTACTACCTCAGCACCGGGGTAGGGAGAGGCGTGCGGATTTATTTCAAGGATGGCTCCCTGAATGCCGTCTTCGGGACTTCTGGAAAGACATGGCGGGTCGCCTACACCGGTATACAACTGAAGAAGTGGTATTTTGTGGAGTTGTCCTGGCACCCAGATCATGGACTCACAATGTATATCAATGACAGGATAGTTAGTCAGGGGAATCCTCTACCGGCTTCGGAGATCACGGGAGACATCGAGGATCATTTGTTCATTGGCCGAGCAAACAGAGGCGACACGTATGACGGAAGATTCCGTTACGCCCACGCTCTTGTCGACGAGGCAGAGTTTTGGTACGGGCGCCGAGAAGTGTTAGTGGCGTTCGGGTGGCTGTTACGAGGTATGGAAGCCTGTAGATATGCAAAGCAGTGTATATGTGCCAGCTTGTGAACCACGCTTAGAATCTATCGCAGAACTTTGCCATGAGAGTCGGTGTTGTACAAGGGGTCCATACCCCAAGCTTTCAACTGGAACACTTTGCTTGTGTCGTAGACACTTTGCTGCGCTTTGTATATATCAACAGAAGGATGGGAACCACATTAGGCCCATCTTATCACGTGTCACACTCACTATCTATGCAAAATTAACAGCCAATCACAGCATGCCTAACATTCATTTTCAGCCTCGATGTGGTAAGACAAGGCTTCTGAGCTTCAGCTGTACATATAGCGATCGTATCATGCAAACCACACTGTATAATTCATAAGTCGCTGCTTTTATCACTTTATCACGCACAGCGCTTCCTAATCTTGCACTTTCACGTTTCATTTTCAGGTCTAAGTTACCAAAACCCTATCCAGGTGTACTCTTTCAGACGGTCTACTCATCTGTACAGCTTTTAGATCGTAGTTTACAGTGTACAAGCTCATTGTCATTTAAACTAGGGTCAAATCTTATTTGAATAAACCATTCAGTAACTGGTCTATCGGAAAAAATGTAGGACGGTCTCCTCACTGACGTCCATCCCTACTAGGATATACAAATTCGGTTGTTTTAAACCAAAGATCGGCCCCCTGTGAATATCAAGAGCTTGTTCACTGTTTTGTTTCATGCATAATGATGTTGGTAGTTCTTCTGTATATACTCGTTACGGCCGTAATGGACTCCTCGCCATTGGGCAGTCCAGGGGGTGTGACATACGCCTATTTTTTGTGTATATATGATAACCATGCTTCTTTATTGGTAAGATGTACGTATGATAACCCTCTTTTTACAGGTATTTCTAATAAAATGTAGTTGCAAATGTCAATGGAGGTTTGATATTAATTGAGGCTACAGTTTTATTTAAATGCCCAGTCCTCTGCAGAGTTCCGCCTGTTTTCTTAGTGGAGATACTAAAATTACCAGAGACACTATTGAACTACCAAAGATGGCTAAAACTGTTAAAGCCCCACTGTTTTGAATTTGAAAACGCAAATCATCGCCGCGATTCTTGACGTCAGTGCACGACGGCACGACGTCAGCGTAGTGTAAAATGTACTGCGCTCCATCTGAATACATTAGGGCTCTCCCTGCAGTTTTTGCTCAATGTGTGATGAAACCTATGCCTGAAGTACGTATCAGACAAGCATTTTGGGGACCTTCACAAGCTATGCGACTTCTATGTGCTCTCTCCGAACATTTTGAAAATTTCATAAAATTCAATACAGTGGGGCTTTAAATGTTTCCTCGTGCTTATTTGGTGAAGATGAGAGTAAAGAATATCGGGAATAAAAGAGTCCCAGTCCTTGGCGATGAACCGGAAGTGATTAGCAACAATAACTTATTAAGTTAAAAAAGAGTCCAAGCGGACCAAAGTAACACTAAGGCCATAGGTTGTGTTTCCAATGTTTGCATCAAAGTTTCTTTGGTTTCCTAGGTGACATCGACTACCGTCTGATTCCGTTTGAAGAAAAACAAGGCGACCGTCTCCTCCATCCGGACTTCGACATAGAGATGCACGCTAGTGTCGGATTCATCCCGGGCAGGGTAGGTATAAAACACCGACTGACTTAAAGCCTCTCCGGGCAGGGTAGGTGTAAAACACGACTGACTTATAGCTTCCCCGGGCAGGGTAGGTGTGAAACAGAGACTGACCTGATAAAAGACAGACTGACCATTGAGTCAGTCTTCTCTTTTTTTTGGCGTATGCTCGGTCACTTTTGAGAGACACCTTTGCTCAACTCAGTCAGTGGGGTTCACAAAGAAGTCAAAAGTAGGCCAGCCAGTTATAAACAATATTTCATGAATTTTCAGATCGGTAACGCCACCTATTTCAATGGCGCGGGCAGCTACATCGATCTTGGTGACCAAAGCAACAGTTGTGTCGGTAACATCCGCCTTTGTATCCATGGTAACACCATCAGCATGTGGCTGAAGCCGACAACACTTCGTGATGACGCTTACATCATGAGCTCAAATACCTATGACATTTACAGCAAAAATGGCCGCGTCTATGGTGTGTTTAGGTAAGGGTAGTCGTGGTCTTTCAACGAGCAGTTAAGCTGCGTGTCGACTGGCAACATTTTCTAGCTGACGGAAGTCGAAATTCCACTTCCAAAATGGCCACCTGGCAGCCATATTTGAAACCAGATCAGACTGAAATTTGGCGTACAAGTAGAGGTGACCTCGATAGATATTTTGGCAAGATCAAAACATCCTATTCTGAATTGTTATTGAAACGAATACCAGTTTTCAAGATGGCTGCCTGGCGGCCATATTAATTCCATTTGTGACGTAAATTTTTGTTTATTCATTGAAGATCTCTATTCAGATATTCAACAAGTGGTCTCAGTGTTCCACTGAAATCGGAGAAATATCCAAAACTTTCAATAGTTTGACCTGAACTTGCACGTACCATCTTATTTCTCTTGACAGGGTTGGTGATAAAGTGTGGACTGTCTCGAGTAACGAGGTCCTCCTTGGGAAGTGGCAAAGAGTGGACTTCACCTGGCATCCGGACCGTGGAGTCCAGATGTTCATTGATGACAAGAAGGTGGACTCTGTCACGAATTATGAAATTATCCAAGAAACTGAGAGAAAAGACAATGTAAGATATTTTGAATATTATTTATTATTTTAGTTTAAACGGTTTTTTGTTATTTTTTATTTTATAAAATCTAAAATTAAATTAAAGCAAAAAATAAACTAAAATATAACAAAAAAATATTTTTTTATTTTATTTTTTTATTTTACATTTTTATTTTATATTTTTATTTTATATTTTTATTTTATATTTTTATTATACATTTTTATTTTACATTTGTATTTTACAATTTTTATTTTACTTTTTTTTAAATTTATTTTATTATTTTTATTATTTTTTTATTGTGTTTTGTATATTTTTTTATATACTTTAAGGGTGTTTTTTTTTATTTTGCCATTTTTGTGATGCTAAATGCTTGACAAAGGTCGAAATGTATCAGTACAATCATCCATATCAGTACAATCGTCCATTCAACAATAAATGTACTTTGCAGTAACACTCCGCAAAAGCTGACGGAAGCGTACCCTTGCTTGATCAGACATGAAGGTTGTACCGATAGATTACCAAAATCTTGTTTTGAAATCGTTTCAGACTCTCTACCTTGGTCGAACAACCAACATGAGAGGGAAGAAATACTACCATGGTTCCATGGACGAACTTGGGTACTGGTTCGCACCGAGATCTCATCTGGTGGCTCATGACTTCTTCAAAGGAGGTAAGTGGGAAAGAAACATCGGATATTCCGTGAAATAAGTGTGTATCTGTAGTCTAAACTAAAAGATCTTCCTAAGTATATAGACTGAAAACTAACACGACTTCTCCATATGGAACATATTTGATTCTCATAAAACTTTGCAAATAATTGAATGGTACAATGCTCTATAATGTACGACGTACTAGATTCTAGAAAACAGGCCTAACAAATCTTTTGCCCAATTTTCCATCGACAAGCTGAATATTCTCTCGCTTTCAATAGAAAAATGCTAAACGCTGTAATCTACGCGCAGCATCCAGCATCCTTTGCTACGCTGCATCATACCGGATGCCTGATACGAGGTTATTGTTTTGTAACAGAAACATCGGTCTACATCACCAACGAATTTCAACCCTCGTTACGTACACTGTTAGAATCTAACTCACTGTAATCAAATTTAGATATTGCTAATGATTCGGATCCCATAGGTAATTCCTACGCCAATTCCAGTGTTGCATGTTCAAGTCAGACGTTGACTGCCATTGGTCAGTTTCATCCAATCCTATCATAGCTACCATATGTCAACATCCAATCTGAGGTCGTGTTGCATGGCATGTTGAGAAACCTCTGCCCTCTCTTTCCATTCGTTGTGACGCCAGTAATTCACCCCGTACATCTTGAGACGAGTTTTTTCATTGGGTAATTCTTCATCCTTCATACTTTGCCGACCAATGGCAAATCGTTTCACAATCAAATATGTGTTTCAAGTGTAGATGTCCCACTGCTGTCAAAAAAGGATGATGTGTTTTGAGAGTATCTCACATCTGTCTTCATGTATTCATGGTACCAGCTGTCTCTGTGGCGTTCGTTCACGTAATCTCTCAGCTGTCAGTTTGGACCGATGTTGTAGGCCTTCTGTCTTCACCATGGTCACTATTTGCATGTATTTTTCAGTGTCCCCAATGCTGCTGTCCCCTAAATTCACTAAAAACGTTCGCAGGCGGGAAACTAAAAAGAGTAACGATTGTTATCTCCTCTTGGTGTCGTGTTTGTGGTTCNGGTCGAACAACCAACATGAGAGGGAAGAAATACTACCATGGTTCCATGGACGAACTTGGGTACTGGTTCGCCCCGAGATCTCATCTGGTGGCTCATGACTTCTTCAAAGGAGGTAAGTGGGAAAGAAACATCGGATATTCGGTGAAATAAGTGTGTATCTGTAGTCTAAACTAAAGATCTTTCTAAGTATATAGACTGAAAACTAACACGACTTCTCCATATGGAACATATTTGATTCTCATAAAACTTTGCAAATAATTGAATGGTACAATGCTCTCTACATGTAGGACGTACCAGATTCTAGAAAACAGGCCTAACAAATCTTTCGCCAATTTTCCATCGACAAGCTGAATATTCTCTCGCTTTCAATAGAAAAATGCTAAATGCTGTAATCTACGCGCAGCATCCAGCATCCTTTGCTTCGCTGCAACATACCGGATGCCTGATACCCAGGTTATTGTTTTGTAACAGAACATACAGTCTACATCACCAATGAATTTCAACCCTCCTTGCGTACAATGTAAGGAACTACATGTAACTCACTATAATCACATTTAGATATTGCTAATGATTCGGAACCCATAGGTAATTTCCTACGCCAATTCCAGTGTTGCATGTTCAAGTCTGACGTTGAATGCCATTGGTCAGTTTCATCCAATCCTATCATGGCTATCATATGTCAACATCCAATCTAAGGTCGTGTTGCATGGCATGTTGAGAAACCTCTGCCCTCTCTTTCCATTCCTTGTGACGCCAGTAATTCATCCCGTACATCTTGAGACGAGTTTTTTTTCATTGGGCAGTTCTTCATCCCTCATACTTTGCCGACCAATGGCAAATCGTTTCACAATCAAATACTGTGTTTAATGTGTAGATGTCCCACTGCTGTCAAAAAAGGATGATGTATTTTGAGAGTATCTCACATCTGTCTTCATGTACTCATGATACCAGCTGTCTCTGTGGCGTTCGTTCACGTAATCTCTCAGCTGTCAGTTTGGACCGATGTTGTAGGCCTTCTGTCTTCACCATGTTCACTATTTGCATGTATTTTTCAGTGTCCCCAATGCTGCTGTCCCCTAAATTCACTAAAAACGTTCGCAGGCGGGAAACTAAAAAGAGTAACGATTGTTATCTCCTCTTGATGTCGTGTTTGTGGTTCACATATGTTCAGTTTGAGCCATTTAGTTCCCTACGTTCCCGATTATCAACGTTAAATCTTCAATGTGTATTTTATCATTACCAGTACTTTCTTTTCAATGGGAGACTTTCCTGCCGTTAGAGGCCACCACCAGTTAGCGGTCCTACAGCGTCACGAAATGTGACGTCACAGAGAAGTACACGCCACAACGTCATCCATAATGAGGTGGAGGCAGTGACTTACGTCACTCTGTGACGTCAAATTTTGTGACGTTCTAGGACGGCTAACAGGCGGCCTCTAATGGCAGAAAAGCTCCAAATTGTGAGGGCCTGTGTCCACTACAACAAAATCAAAACAACGCTTTAATGGTTTTGATTATATAAATTTACTAACAGACAAATAATTTATATTAATAAATGTATTTTTATTGTCTTATAAGTATTATTTCAATATAATTTGAGATTTGTTTTACATTGTATTTTAGTTGATTATACCCCAGGTAAGAGTCTTTAGCTGCATGGCAATTGCTGTGGCAACGAAATGTTCTGCTTATCAATTTGAAATGCCTGAATTTACTCTTCTCCGACAGAAATCAATTTGGTCTTCGCTGGTTTTTAATTATTTCTTCATTCTATCGTCAGAGATTAATAAAGGATATATTCTCATCTTTATATTAACGTGTTTCTCTTCGAGCTAATTCCCAATTTTTGCTTGAATGCAGACCGATCCCAGATTTTGAAAACTGACATTCAAGATTACATCATTCCTCTAACAATTTCATCGAGTCAGCTGTGGCCCTTAACCTGAATATTCAAGTTGAATTACCCCCACTTAGTATGTTGTTTCCTGTTGTCGAAAAAATGTCCACTACATCTTCAAATTAACTTGTTTCTGGTGAAAGTTACACTTCTAATTTTGGTGGATGACTGGATCATTATCAATGCACTCAATGGTGGTGATATCACGTGGCTATCATCCAACACATCCGGGTCATCGATGACACAGTGGAGCGAGCGCTACAAGAACCCCTGATAACCCCAGAGGGATATGACTCCAGTTGTCGGATTGTGACAGCAGTTTGTGCGCCCAGTCCTACCTTGGAGGAACCCACGACCCCACCAACCACCCCTTTTCATGACTATCCTCCGCTTCACCAAAATTAACCTCGTCATATTTGTACGAAGAACGGTATAATGCATGTTGTGAATCATATTCCATTATAAAGACGCCCGCAGTGTTCAACATTTGGCTGCTATAGAAGTCCCTGCCATTGAAACCCATTCAAAATCACTGGTTACGGTCCCATTTTAATTTCAATCTCCAATTCAAAAGAATAATGTTTTCGAAAACACAACCACTACCACAGCGCTGTCATGAATTCGCAATAAAGTCCCTCTCTCAAATTGGCAATGAAACTTTGAATTTGGCCGCCTCGCCCTCGCTGGGATACCCTCTGTAAATTTTTGCCAAATCTCACTCCGCTATACATTTACATAGTCCTTACTTGGGGTAAGTTATTTCTGACGTCGTAAATGACGACCTCTATCGGTCGATAGACGAACCACAGCAATGCTTTTTTCTCTGCAATTCTGGCTTTAAAATCTCACCGCCAAAGTCTGCGGCAAGCTTTAAACTTAGATGACGTAATGTATTGATGATCTTGATATAATAGGTCGAGTGTGATGTGCTTTCCTGAGGAGGTCCAACAGACCGCCATCTTTGGCGCTGCCACGATCTCGCTCTGTGAGCATGCTTGGATTATCAAATGCCATATTAGCCAACTCCTTCATGCCATGCAGACCTCAAGAGAGTCGTAACTGGTGCATACGAAGGAGTCTGCCCACCAAGCGACAAAAGTATCAAAAACCGGGAGGGAGGGATTCGAGAGGGTTTCTAGCTATGAGTGCTTCAACTGTAGCAAAACAAAGGAATGGCCCCCAGCAAACTTTACCGCATTCCTTGCCATTTTTTACTGCTTTTTGCTGCTTCAGTGTTCGTCACAGCTTCTGCATGCTCGGAAAATCTAGATTCCGAACAGTTCCGAAGGACGGCAAACCGTGTGAGCCAATCAGTGCCGTTTGTTTGTAATCGTCATAATGTCAAGGTCAAATTTCATGATGGCTGCCGCCTTGTCCAACTTGTTTGGCATGGTTTGAGTCAGCATCTATTTTGGCAGCGCAGGGCCAGGAGCTCCGCCCCTGCTCTGGCAGGCAGTAACGACCTAACTGCAACCTAGGAGGTGTCGGATAAGACGACCAGCTGAACAGTTCGGGGGGGGGATGGGGGGGGATCGAAGAACTCGTTGTTGCTGCACGGACGGTTCCAACGGTGATACGAAAATTCCACAGTATAGAGATGAACACCATCGAACCGACTGGCACTTTTCCACCTTCGAAGCGAATGCTGTAACATTTTGTGTTGAGAGAATATTTCAAAGCATCACATCCACTTGTTCACTGGCGAGCCATTTGTGTTCTCAGTCATACTGTACGATTTGTACACAACTGTATAGTGAGTGTGTAGTACATTTGTGAAGAACATCGACATACATGTACATGTATCATATTCTGTCTGGTCTTAAAGCTACATGTAAAGGCGTTATTCCATACCAAGTACACACTGGAAAAATATTTTCTTATTTTCTTACTTTCTTGGAAGTGAGACAAGAAAATCACAAGAAAAAGTACAGATTTTCTTGTCTCACTCCCAAAGAAAGTAAGAAAATAAGAAAATATTTTTTCCAGTGCATGTAACCTTCCTTATCTTTGGAGTAAGTCCCAAGCTCCCCGGAATAAGAAGGTTCTGCTATACCATATCTGTCGTACCTTGACTTTGTCGTTCACCTCTTTCAGAACGAGTTCCGACGGAGATCTACATGTTTGGTAACGTCTATAACGGCCGGCTGGTGAACACATACAATAAGGACATCGTAGTCATTGGAAATGCCCGGGTGAGTGAAGATACATGTAGTGGCCTGTTAGCCTAGTGGTTGAGGAGCCTGATAGCCTAGTGGTTATCACGTCTGCTCAATAGCAAGTGGCAGGTCCCGGGTTCGAATCCAGCCCGGGCTAATGGGATTTCATTCCCGGCTCTTAAGTCCGTCGCATGGGACAGTAAGCCGTGGTGCCTTGTACCTTGTTCCTTTGCAAGGGCAAGTAAAAGACCAAATCCAAGTGAGGAACATGAGTAGCTTTTGATGGCCTCTCCCTAATTACCAGGGCCAATAATGCTATAGCGCCGGCCCTGACGGAAAAGTGAATTACAAATACAAAGTGACATATAGTACTGCACATTTGGGTTTCACTTGGTCTATCAAGATTGTTCTTTCTGTACCTGATGTTCTTTCCTCCTCCCACAGAGAACGACCAATTATAAGGGTGAAAACACAGCCATCTCACTTAATGGTTTAAGCCAGTATATCGACTTTGGTGAGAACTTCACTTGCCGTGGGAATCTCCATAATTGTGTTGACGGATTCACCGTCCGCCTCGTCATGAAGCCGAGAGAGCTGAAGGACAACACGTACTTCTTGTCGGGAAGGAATTTGGAACTGTATTACCAGAATGGAGAACTGGTTGGAACTGTGAAGACACCAGACCAAGTCTGGACCATCCGCCACCCAGGCCTCGAGCCCAATAAGTATTACGTAGTTGATTTGACCTGGTACAGGGGCGAAGGGTTTCATATGTGGGTCAACTGTGCCAGGATTGGGCACCAGGCTCTACCCTCAAGACGTACAGACAGAGACAGGCCTTACACACGGTTTTACGTCGGGCGCGACAACTCGGACATGCGGCGAGAAAACTACGCTAATGCTGTTGTTGATCGTGTGAGGTTCTGGGAAGCGAGGCGAGACTACCTGGAAGCATACCGACTGATCGACAGCACCATCTGTGATGACGTCAAACCGACTACCAAACCAGATACTGGCCCTACTCGAGAGCCTGACAAAGAGGTCACACCAAGGCCTCCTATTCGCCCACCTACTGGCAAATACGTTTCTTGTCCCGGGAATGCCTGGATCAAATTTGACGACTCTCACTTCACCCGCCAAAGAAACACCTTCGAAGACTTGAAGATTGTTTTCAAGTCCATGAGACGAGATGGCTTGCTATGGTTCACAGAAAACCCGAACGGAAAACTCTACATCAGTTTGAGAGGGGGTTATCTTTGGGTCGACCTTGAAATCAAGACCGGAAGTTATAGGCAAAGGGTGCGCGCGCAACCTGCTGGTATCCGGATGGACGATGGAGAATGGCATTCGATTCAGTTGATCAAACAACTGAGAAATGTAAGTAACTGGAATTGATAGATTACTGACTGAACTGGTGTGATAACAAAGAAGCGAACTCCTCCAGGAATCTAAGGCCTATCTATTGTTCAACGAGGGATTAGGATATGGCTATAGAAACCATTACCACTCGAATACAACCTTACAAAAGCAGCGGCCATGTTGGAGGCATACAACAAAAGAACTGACTTCCAAAACAATCGAAGTTAATCTCCACAGACCGTGACTGGCGACAAATTCTTTTGTTCATACCTCCAACATGGCCACCGGTGCAAACACTCTATTGTAACTAGGACCTATACTGTTCTTCGAACTCGCCATTCCTTTGAGATAATTATGCTAGGACATTCTGGATAGTAATGTATGAACATTACTTATTCTATGTCTTATGCCGTGCATTTTGTATACAATGTACATTTCTTCAATTTTCTTATTCAGCTTCGAGCCACCGTCGATGACAAATACAGCTACGACCAACGGTTGACCTCCGACTATTACATCATAAACGAGGGGACCACCTTCCTCTGTGGGACAAAGGATCCCAGCCGGGACACTAATTACGAGGTGGACAGGCATTTCTATGGTGATATAAAACAGGTGCGTACTACATTTAAATTTCCTCTCACGTCTACATCTTTCGAAAGTTGCAAATGCTACGTGTTCCTGTTTCTAAGTGTCACGTGCTGCCCCTTATTACGTATGGGGTACACTGTGAAAGGAGAGTGACAGATTTCTCTGTGTTCACCTGTTGAAAAGTCATGGTCTCCCTAGCTATCATTTTTGTATTGGAAGTACTAGAAAACGTTGCATTTTAGGATTTGGTAAGTTCTTAATGTTGTTGAAATTGTCACTGGAAATAAAATTACATGTAGTAACATTAATCTCTCTTTTGTATATTTCAGGCCATTATCCACGGTGACAAACAAACGCCCATCGATTTCATCGAACACGTGATTGACCACCCTGACTACGTCTTCATAGGACCCGGTGTGACGATAAAAGTGGAGACTGGTACCCCTGTGGGTCCGACCGCGCCCACTTCGCCCATCACGGCCACCCCGCCAACCCGTAAGCCCATTTCAACCGTGATCACGTTCACAAACCCAGACTCTTATATCACTCTTCCAAGATGGGACGCCAGGAGAACAGGCAGCCTTGAACTGAAGTTCAAAACCTCGCAACCAGATGGCGTTCTACTCTACAGTGCTGCGAGTTTTGGGTTACGTGATTTCTTCGCCGTGGAGTTGTATGATGGGAGTCTGTGGCTGGTGACGAGCTTGGGTACCGATGTTGTTAGACAGGTGCTGAGCAACCGTCGAATGAATGATGGCGTCTTCCACACTCTGAGGCTTGAGAGAGACGGAAGAAGGTTTAAGTCACAGGTGGATGACTACGTTACGGAGTTAGATGTGCCCAGTCGGGATTCCACACTGGATCTTGAGACCTACCTGTACTTAGGTAATATCATTTGAAAAAACTTGCCTTTGTGTCAAAACTGTGCCAGACCGTCCATGCAAAAAACTGCATCGAGGCTTGTAAAGATATCGTTGTAGTTGATGCAGCCTACATCGTCAATAAACAAAATATAATCTAAGTGCAGCCAATGTCGTCAACAACCCAAATGTAATCAAAGTGCAGCCTACGTTGTCAATAAACAAAATGTAATCTAAGTGCACCCTACGTCGTCAATAAAAACGTCAGTTAAGAGCAATTTTAAGAAGACGAATAAAAAAGTCAGATTTTCGGCGATCTATTTTCTAGGCACAACTAATGACTACAGCCGACTGCCATGGCAGGTCTGGTCACGGACTGGTTTCCTCGGATGTGTCCGTGACCTCGTTATCAATACCGTCCAACATGACGTGGGGACGTATCTCAGGGGCCAAAGTCATCCGGGCATTACGGTCGGAACCACATGCGACCAGCCCGCTCTTGGCTGTGTGGACCAACCCTGTTTTAACGGTATATGCCGTGACAGGTGGGGAGGGTATTCCTGTGACTGTAGTGGCCTGCCCTACACGGACCAGAAGTGTGATAAATGTAAGTCAAGTTGCATTCTGTGGATCTTGCGTTGCTTTCGCACTAGACCTATGTAAACCGTTCGACATTTGCCAATGTACACTGCATGCAGAGTGCACTAGGACCGTGAATGGGTAGGCCTACCGCTTCTATGTTGGCATTGTCTTTTATCCACATGGCATGCTTCTCGTCTTCACAGTAAATACTTCTACTTTGTAGTAAACGCTTCGTTTATTTCCAGTTGCACCAATCATCAGCTTCGACGGTCATCAATTCGTTGATGTCAAAGTCCGAAAACCGCCACGCCGTACTCATGTTAACGACATCTCAATTAGGTTTAAAACTCCCCTCGAAGACACGGTCGTCTTCTGCACAAAGTCACCAAACGGGGATGATTTTATGCGTGTTCTGATCGAGAGCGGGAAAGCCAAGTTTATTGTCCGAGTCAACGGCGTCGAGAAGGAGTTCTACCTGGGAGATAAGCTGAATGATAACCAGTGGCACACCGTCAACGCCCGCAGACGAGCCGATTATGTTGAATTCTGGGTAGATCGGGAATCACCACTTAGAGGCTTCATCCCCGCAAAGGGCTTCTCCGTCGATTACAACAACATCTATTACGGAGCGTGCAATGAGAAGATGGATACGCCAGGAAGATGGGGCAACTTCATCGGACAGATGCAGAATGGCATATTTGACGGGTTTAAGATATTCGATGATTTGTACGTGACGACGCCTTCAGATTCTGAAATAACTGTCACAGGTACTGCCCGAAAAGGAGACGAAAACCTGCCGATAATTTACAACCGTGTGACCTTCACTCGAGACGATACCTACGTGGCGTTACCGCAGTTGAACCCTTCGAAGATGCATCTGTCCTTCCTTTTCAAGACGAAAAACCCTGACGGACTCCTTGCCTTCAGCGGCCAGCCCGGTAGGCGGCTGATTGCCTTGGAGCTGGTCAACGGGATCATGCATTACATCTTCGAAAACGGTGGCGAATCCAAAGTCAGCAGCATCCCAACGCCTAAACCTCTTAACGACGACAAGTGGCATTTTGTTCGCCTTGAACTTCCTGATCAGCTCCGCCATATCCTGACTGTAGACACGACAGTTGTGACCATCAGGCCAGATAAAGTGGTGGGGTCGCCTAACAACCTAGTACCACCCGGACAGTTCTACATCGGTGGGGTTCCTAGGAATATGTACGGAGTTATGCCGGCACTTATCAATTCGAAGAAGGGTTTCCATGGATGTTTCGCATCTTGGTACATCAACGGCCGCGTGCCCGACCTTACCGACACGTCGCTGACGTCAGGAGGTTACATCACAGGCGGATGCGTGGGTGAGTCCGGGTCTTGTACTTGACGCCATTAATGCTAATGATGAGCCGGGCATCCTTGTACGAGCCCTCCCTTCGTACCGCTTAGGTTACTCCTCCGATGAGTGCTATTTCTGGCGCATATTGGCTCTCAATGGACAATCATCATTGCTGGTTTAGTTTCGACGACCAACCGAAAGACCAGCGACCCAAACGACTGACCAGAGTCTTCTTTGGCTCTGCAGCTCAGAGATTCAACTTGTGTAAGAAGGGATACCTTCAGAACCTCCTGTCCGTTTTCAAGTTTCATTGTGATATCAATATTTTGGTTCCTACTTGCAGGTCAGACAGACTTCTGTCAGCCAAACCCTTGCAAACAGCTCGGTGCAATCTGTGTCAGCACTCAAAATGGTTTTTACTGCAACTGTAACATGACCTCTTACGTCGGAAGGCTCTGTACAGAAGGTAAAGGAATACTTTGTACCGATTCTCACATTCAGCCTTGTTCTCTTCGACTTCAGAGTTGACGTCAAGGTTTATTCTCTCTACCTCTTATGACAAGGCTGACCAAAGATCACACATCCAGTGCAGTGCAACATGGGTACATGCAGACGGAAGACTAGGCCCTGGTGGAATCTACGGAATGGCCAAAAGAAGACCTGAACGTGCTGAATGCAACACAAAATCTTAAACATCCCTCTATGAACTTCATTTCAGAGGCCGAGGGATTCCGTTTTGCCAAAGGTGGAAAAGACGGGGTCGTGATTTACACATACCCGAAGTTCAACATGCCGTCCACTGACAAGGACTACCTGGCTCTTGGGTTCATGACGTGGTATCAGAATGGTGTCATCTTCAGGGTCGATGGCAAGAAAACTAATGATAAGAAGGAGCCAAACTTTTTGGAGGTCCGAATGGTGGGTGTGCCAGAACCTTGACTCTGTAGTTGACTTTGGAGGGAGGTGATGTTGTTTGGCACAGTGGTGGAGCATCCGACTCGTGGCCGAGAGGCCGCGGATCTGATTTTGCCACTTTGTACTCCGAACTGGTCTGAAAGGATCAAGCGATGTACTGAATGAGCTACTCCTTGAGTTCCCCAGAAAGGTTTCTGTGGGGAGTCTGGGGTGACAAAACGAAGTCCTTTTCAGACTGTACCGCTGGGAAGCAGTTTTAAATGAAAAATCTTCACTTCACAATAAAAGTATCATCACTATGACATCAACTATTACGCATTAGATGTAACCTTTCAATTATCACCCGATGTTTCTTTCCATATCTGACGAATAAACTATGTTTCCAATACAGGAAAACGGCCATATTGTCTTAGAATTTAAATACAACGGTGGCTCAGGAAAGTTGGTAGAGAACTCGAGAACCTACCATGATGGTAGATATCACGTGGTCAGATTCTACAGAGATGGAAGCGAGGCTAAGATGTTCGTGGACACCCTGTCTGGTTTGGTCACCCATGCTTTTGATGCTGGGGCTGGCGGAGGTAAGTGTAACTTGATCACGTTGTACACACGATCCATTCCCTACTAAATCGATCCTCAAAGAAGACTTTGCTGTGATTAAGCAAAAGAGAACACCAATCCTAGCCTCTGAATTCTTTACAGGTGGCGCTGCTGGTGATGTCAGGTTTATCGATCAACACTCGATAAGTTCAGGTGGCCGATGGACTGGTGGGAGAATTTCTAACGGATTCAACGGCATCATAGCTGGTAAGTTGCAGAATTCTCCCACATTTTACCATGGGAAGGGGGCAAGTGGAGCAACCAGTGTCCATGTTTGTGGCTCTGTCAAGGTTGATATTTACTCAACCCTTTCCCGAGGTCTGTACGGCGACTGTGCATTTGGTGTATCCCTTCCTGTTTCAGGCGCCTACTGGAACGGCCTTCGACTCTACGACTGGGCCATCCCTAACCGAGGTTACCAAGGTGACATCTTCATAGCCGGCCACAGGTTCCACTTACCTAAACCCGGCTTCATACCCCCAGGTGGCGGCGGTGGGGGTGGAGGGGTCGTCGGCGGCGGTGGCGCTGCTGTAGGAAAGGGCGGCGCTGGCGGTATTGTATTCGCTGCTGCGCCCGCTGCTGGCGGAGCCTCGGCTGCTACTGGTGGGATAATCCCAGTGGGAGCAAGCGCTGGCATCATCGCAGGAGTCCTACTCGCTCTGCTTCTCGCTCTAACGTCGATCATCTGGGCCTTCTACAAGTGTAAGCCAGGCTGGTGTGCGTGTATCAGCCCCAAGGCCGCAGCTGCGGCAGGTGCTGGCGGCGGCGGCATGTCCATCTCTTCACCCAAACCGACGAGTAATTATCTATTCCTGAAGACAGCAGGGGCGCTTCTTGGAAAAAAGGCCGAGGCCGCAGGAGGAGCAGGTGCCGGGGCAGGGGCAGGTGCAGGTGCAGGTGCGGGTGCCGGAGCTGCAGCAACGGTAGTCGCGAATGGTGCGGCTGGCGGCGGCGGTGGAAGTGGTGCAGCACTACACGTAAGTCACGTTTTCAGTTTCTTGTTCTTTCATCTGTAGTTCTTCATACGTAAACGTTGTAGGCGCTAAGGTTGTGCAGGTATACATTCAGAACGGTATGTAGTTCGTGTAGATGTATATCTTCTGTATTCTATTTATCATATGTTGTCTCTCCTGCGTGTGTTGTGGTGACGATTAAAAAGTTCTGTCACATCGCTTATCAATTCTGTAATCAACATCTCCAATGCTGTTACACACACTTTCGTTTTGTCGATGTTTTTTATAGCGTTTTGACATATATTGCAATACTTCTCTAAAAATATATGAGCATCGTGTATCTCTTGTGTCAAATGGGGACATTCCATTCCATCCTACACAAATGGGGACACCCCGCATGAAGTCCATGTTTATGGACATATACTATGGCTCTGTGGCTCCAGTTGGTCGGTATAGATGACATGGCCGTCACAAATCGACTAACTGGGGACATTAGATTTGATCCTATCCAAGTGGGGACATTACGTGCAAACTACCTAGAATGACTCAGCATGGCGTGTGGTGCCATATCCAAGGCTTTCAATTGCGGCCGTCCCTATTTGCTGGTGGATCCATAGTTGTAATATGGAGTTTTTTCAAACACAAGTCAAATATCACGTCCTCTCCAGAGAGAGGCTCTGGGTATAGGCCTACGAACAGCCGGATATGCACAAATCATGGGAAACCGGGACAACTTAAAAACTGGCTACGTTATACTTACATGACTTACGATCTGTCTGCTTTGAGTGAACTAAGTTACAAATTCCAGCATGGCAAATTATTTGATGCGATTTACAACGCCTGTACATCGACTCATGCGAACCTTGTGATGCATTTTGATCGTCAAGCATGTTCGTGCATGCATCCATCCATGCATGCTACAATGGGTATTCCTGTTATAGTGAATGCATGGATTAGCTCTTCCTGTGTGTGTAGTCTGTCGTTCAAGTTTTCCATTTATTTTCTCGTCGTGTTTCTTTTTGCACGTCACGACGTCTGGGAAGCCTCAAAGTCAGATATTTTACGAAAACACTGCAGCTAAGCGGGCAATTGTGTCATGTTTCCATGACGGAGCCTTCCCAGACGCCATGTTTGTTGTTGTTGTTGTCACGTGCATGTCCTCTCCACCCAGGACGGAGATAGCGATCCGGACAGGGTTCCTGCGGTCGCACCGGCAAGTGAAGAACGGGGTGCAGCTCCAATACCAGACTATGACTCCTCGGCGACACCCCTTCTCTCCGCCCAATCCCCAACAGAGGTAAGTCTACCTTCTTTCCAGTCTCCGTGGTTACGGAACTCTCTAACCCGTTTCTGACTGGAAGTGGTACGTTTTTCACAGATTTTTTAATAAAAAGACATGTGCTGTGAACATTCATGGACTAATTTTCAGCACGGACATTTTTCATGCAAACATTTTTTTCTGACTCATCCCGTAACCAGTGTTCATTGTGACGTGTGCATGTCAACATGACGTCATACCTTTCATCCTATACTCTACGTCCGATATTTTACGACTCCAGATCTTTTCCTTTACTTTCTTCCGTTCATCTCGTTGCATTTCTTTCTTTCTTTCTGTCCATTCCAATCTTACCAGTCCAACCACGATGGAAGATCTCCGATTGGGGCACCAGGGGGTTACTTCGACAGCACCAGAGGACCATTACCGTCACCCGACGATGTATGTACTGGGTTGAATCATACACCAATAGGCGTACAGAACATGAAAAATCGTTTCCCTCGAACAGAGCGTAGTGTGGTTTGTCTTCTTTTCCCCTCAGTGTTACAACCTCTTGGGTTAGCAGGTCATAGTCAGCTGAGCGCAAGGCCCATGGGCCTCTTGTTATTGAATATCCTGACACAGGGTCTAGCAAACTATGCAAGTCCATGACAATGTGTCCTTGTTAGGTTTCTTCAGTTGTTGTAACCCCCTTCTGAGCAATCTACCCCATGACGTATGTCAGGCCCTGCTGTCATCTGTACCTACATCAGCTCCGTCCTCCCTGCTTCCCCACCTCTTCTCTACCTTTCTATCCTCACACTGCATGTTCACTTCCACAGTCAGACGAAGATACCCGACCACTCATGAGGGCAGGGCCCGGAGATTTTGACAGTACGCGTGGGCCACTTCCTTCTCCAGACAGCGACGTAAGTCATGCGTAGTTCGCTTGTCATGGAGCCTGGAGAGTAGTAGTTAGTTAGTCTCACCCAACAATGATGATTCGTAACATTATTTCTGGTAGAGCTCATTTTGGTATGATGCAGTTTCTCCGCTGGTAATCAGTGGGAGCATTGCCAATTGATGTGACAGCTATATATTTTGTACTTCTAAGTACATAGTAGTACAGCAAGGCTGATATTCTGGTTGGCACTGCTCCCTCTGATCTTGAGTGGATGTACGGCCTTGCACCATTGGTGACGGTGTGCATTGCCAGCGTGTGTTGGCCAACACACTGTAACGCAGGTTTGGAGCCATAACCTGCTTTGAGCAAGACTGGCCAGAAAATATACTGATTGAGTATACTGATATTCAAAGCTTGACTTGCTCTTCATTGGCGTTACATCCTCCAATAATAGACAGTTAAAGAGATCTCTGGTTGTGTTCCCCATTAAGGGCCAAATACCGCGAGAAAACGCTTGCGTGGCGGATTTGGTCATATCAATAAAGACTAGTAAATGCTTTTACTTGGATTTTGATTTTGCAGTACAAATGCACTATAGAAATCTGAAGTAAAAGCATTTGCTAGCTTGCCTCTATAGCCTTTCGGACGGGCTTTGTAAAGGTTTGTCACTTAACCTCACCATCACCATTACATAGTTTAGTTTCTATCAGTGTACATGTGTAGTTTTTTCCTTAGTTTGTCATTTCATGAGGAGAGGGAATGGTTTTCTTACCAAAACATACTGTAAAAATGGTCATTATGGTGCGTTTCACTTAGATCTATCCATCAGAAAAGCGTTTACCTTTTTTCATCCATACTGTACAGGCCATACCCTCCTCTCCCTCCACCTCTCTTCATCCTCACTATAAAAAGGCGACTCAGACAACCAGTAAAATTCATTTTTTGTCAAGATTATTTTGTCGATAAGCTTACAGTAACCATGAAACACGTTCCCTAACCATGCGCTACCCGACATTGGTTAAGATGACGTGATAACAGCAACTTTTCCTTCATTCAAGTGTCTTCTCCATTCCTTCCTGTAACCTGGTAATGATCGCCTTCTTATGGTAGCGATGTGTTTGTGCATGCCGTAGTCTCACCTCCCACCTCTAATACAGGACTGGCAAGGACGTGGCAACAAATCCCCGCCATCGGGTACGATGGAGGCCGAGGCGCCACCACCTCTGCCGCCAAGGAATATTGGCGCGGCGGCTCCTCAGCCGAATGTAAGTCCTCGCGAACGGTAACAAAAGCACATTGCTGCGAGAGCGAGATTTGTTTTTCTGCACATGGTCATTTGATGGCCAGGTCACTGAATTCTCGATGGGTATTCAGCTTTAACGAAGGCAAATCTTTGACTATACTGTGTCAGGGCCTGCGCAACCTTCTACATATTACTGCTGCATGTCCTGAAACTGTGCATTCATCAGGTAAAACCTAGCGTCCACTAGGCCGCGGACAAGACGCGGAACGCAAATTTAACAATTCCGCAACCTCTCCGCATATTCTTGAAAGATTCCGTTCACTGTCTTTATCATTCCTAAGCAGTTCCCGGCATTTCCGCACGTTCGGGAGAGGGCGAAATTTCCGCATCCAAATTTTGATCGAGACCAAAATTTCGACGCGGAAATGAACTTCCCGACACCTTCGGCAACTTGTCTGCNAATAATCCTGCGTTTTGTATAAAAGTGCCCAATTGTAGAACCACGATTTATTTTCCTTTTTGGCGAAAATTGGCTTTAAGATAGAAAAGTCGCTGCACGTAATGAATAAAATCTGCATTTTTGTCGTTGTTCACGACGTTTTTTCTGTGACACCTCGTACGTTCCTCGGCATGGTTGCATGACTTCAATGTGACGCTATCATTACGAATGACATCAACTTTGTTAAGCTTTTTCCAAGCTGGTTGTTCAAGCTGCCTGGTTGTTGTTCTACGAGAAAACTCAGGGGTATCCCATAACTCAAATGGCCGTATGCACCAACGAAGATTATCTTGAACTCAGGTTGAGCCACAGCTTTTCAATTGTTCAGGTTTGCCAGGGCATGATGTGACAATGAAAAACTTGTGGTTCAATCTGAGTTCAAGATAATGTTCATGGTGCATACGGCCCTTAAAGAGGGAGAACGAATCAGATCCCTTTGCCCCTGCTGGTTGTTCCAAAATGGTCCTCTTGGCCAAAACCAGAGGTCCATCTGTGGCTAAGAAGGACCCTTGTTGGTACCGAGCATTAACCCTTGGGTTTTCTCATACACGTTGCTTGTTGATGTACCTTTCTTCAAAGCAGTCAATCTCTGTGAAGTTTGTTCACAGAAGGGTAGCTTTGAAGGAAAGGTAAACCTTGTATGTTGCACCCCTGCTGCATGTTAATGTCCCCCCGCTGTCTCCTTCCCTCAGGGTATCCTCAAGACATCCTCCAAACGTCAGATGGCAGCACCGTCTTCTCAATGGGCGACCATTCCGAGAGTTGTCGAACCGAGCCGACTCGGTAACGGTTCGGTGTCAAGCGCCCGAACAAATCCGGAATTTGTAAGTGAAACACACAAAACAAGAATTAGCGATTCGCTATTCTATGCGAATATAGCATTCTTTAGCTTACTTCTAAACTTTAGCCAAATATAATCATTTATTTATGATTCTTAGAGTTTTTATGCATTTTTTACTCTTTACTTTGTATTTTTGGATTTTACAATTCTTAGATCCCAGCCTAATCCATTCACCGTTTTCGTCATTTTTGGCTCTCCGGATTGGTTGAAATATACTTCTCGTAACTAAAAAGATCGTACCTCTGCTGAGATACAAAACCACTCTTGGTAGTCACTGTATCGCGGTTGCTAAAATTTCTGACCTTGAAAAATCGTTGCATGTGTCGTGAATTGCCTTCGTCGTCACGTGATCTCTGCATGACCTTGACCCGAATGCATTTTCGTCCGTATCCAGGACCTCGCCCTCGCTTCGCTTATCTCGGATGCAGAGTCCTTACCAGATACTCCTGTCCCCAGCAGGCCTGTCAGCATGGTGGTAAGGCCTAGACACATTTCGTTTGAGCAGCACCTAGTGTCACACCTAGCTTCAAATCACGACAGGGGTGGCACTTCCTAGGCCGCAATAAAAATTCTACAGTACAGGCTCCAACACATACATACATGTACTTTGTGTCAAATGGGGACATCACTTTCTATACTACACAAATGGGGACACACATGAAGTTCCAACTGGACATGTGTATGGCTGAAGTTGTGTCCCCAGTTGGTTGGAATAGAACTGACATGGCCGTCAGAAATAGACTAACGGAGGACATTGAGTGTCAAATCCAAATGGGGACATTACCTCCAAACTCCGTGTATTGTCTCTGCATGACGTACTACACATATCATTTGGCAGGATTTTGATTGGCGATACCCCCAGTTGCTGGTGAGTCAACAGTAATACGGTGTTTTTTTTCACACACAAGTCCACGAGTGACACACCGAATCCAGCGGCAGTAGACAGTAGTGTGTGTTAAAAGGAGAACATAGGCCCACACATAGTGTGCATCCACTATGTATTTTTATCCATGTCACGTTTTATGCCTTTTACCATCGCTTTCAAACTTAACGCGTCCTCAGTCTTGCTACTTTTGAAAAGTTTCCGCAAATTGTAGCAGAGGATCAGAAATTCACGACATATAGATTAGTGATGCCGGTAACCAAAAACTTAGTTAACTGTAGTTTGGTAGTTAGTTAATTAAGTAGGGATTCTTCCATTTCAGCTTTATGACAATCCTAATTCTTACTGGGTTTTAGGAGCCGATAGTGATGAGGTGAAAGACTATGCCAGACCATTCTTGATGTGTTGAAGAAAATATTTGACACTCGTGTTTTCATATATCTCTTGTATCTCAATTTAATATTACATGATCCTTTCATCTTATCTTGAAAAAAGGTAGAAAATGGAACAATGTCTACCCCCGGAGAGCACGAACAAGATGGTGTTTCTCATATTTGTTTCTGTTCGAAACGATTCTAGCTGTGTCAAATGTCTTCTTACTCAGAATGCACCTTTGTATTTTGGTGGTCGGTTTCAGAACATGTCCTGAAGTGGGATTCGGTTCGTTCATTAACGTTCACCCCGTCTAAAATGTCCAGTCTAATATTCTAACATTTATTCGTCCAATCTGCGCACAAAGTTGTCGTTCTTGTAATATTCGTGTAATTCCTGATAATTTGCGGAAATGGCCCTTATTTTCTTCAATGTGTACTATACCTACCTTCCCTTAAACCAGTCTTCGTCCATTTGGTTTGAGTTACCCTGGGGACACTTCCTTTACGACCTTTCACACATTTTACTTCATTTCATTTCATTGATACGTCCGTCTTGTACACGTCAGTAACATCCTTCCTCGCCCTCCAACAAATGTTTACAACCACCCATCAAAGACCACCAGGGTCGAAACCCCTGGATCTTACAACATAGCCTACGTCACTCTTGCTTGTAACGATCTTGCTTTACGAGGATCCGGAATCATCCCTGACATCTTCTATTTCCTCCAATTTTCATCAGGTTCCACGACCTCTAAGCCCTGGTGTGTACTTCATCCCATTCTGCCCCCGCGAGGCCAATATCTCTGGAAAGGGGATTCGAACAATAGGGCTGTGCGATCGGCTGACCTGGATGAAGTAGGCACCAGGGTTTAGGGGGCAACGGCGATCAACGTGGACAGAACTTTCGAGCAATGGCGTCAACTTCTAATCAGTGCACTATCAGCGCCCCTAGCGGCATAACTTGCACTAGCTCTAGCGAAAGCTTGCTTCTAATTCTAGGAAACGTCATTCTCACAGACGACAGTAGCAGCTGGAGGTGGTGGCGGTGGTGGCGGAGCCGGTGCTGGTGCAGGAGCCGGCGCCGGTGCCGCAATGTTTGCCGGTGGCGGAAGCTCTTATGTTGAGAACACGACTATGACCAAGTACGCCGCTGGCGGAGGCGGTGCGGGATACGGCGGAGGGGGCGGGGCTGCTTACGTCGATGGTGGAGGTGGTTACGTCGGCGGGGGTAGTTCTACCATGATGGTAAGGAGCATGGTGTGCTCGCGGAAGGCCACAGGATACTTACAGCGGGGAGTGTGGGGGGTAGAGTCGCTGCTGGGTGGACGACCTCAGAGAGGGAGCACTACGTAGAGAGGGGCTTTTAGCTGTTTAGTGGTATCTGCTTGTTAACCAACCGTCATGTTTAGTGCTGTACGTACTTCTAGTCCTCGGTGTTGTTTAGGTTATTTAGTTTTTGCAGAAGCACCTCTGACTACGAATTTCAGCAATCTTATTTTCGGTGTTGTTTAGGTTATTTAGTTTTTGCAGAAGCACCTCTGACTACTAATTTCAGCAATCTNTAAAATCTTCCATAAACCCTGTCATATAGGTTTTCGTTGGAAACCACTCACTGAGAGCTGTGTATTTCCTCGACTTAGATCGCCAAATACAAACAAATTCAAAGATTTCCTGATCGCCAAATACAAACAAATTCAACGATTTCCTGATCGCCAAATACAAACAAATTCAAAGATTTCCTGATCGCCAAATACAAACGAAATTCAAAGATTTCCTGTCACATTTCCCTTCCTTTAGATTGTCCACACAAAAGTGCCAAGACGAACAAGACCAACCATCGGAAGTAGCGGAAGTGACGTAGTGTTTGCCTAAACGGAAATGACGTCAGATTCTACAACAAAGAACTGCGGAGCAAAACAGATTAGCGATGAGATTTGAAATTGTAGGCCTACATTTTTGTCAAACGGTTCATGAATAATCAGTGGAATTGGATACGGAGCAAGTCTGTGCAGTGCATTGAATGATGCATTAATGCAGAATGTATTGCATGGTGCAGTGCTGTAGTCCACTGTTTGCTGTAGAATGCATTGAATGATTTCCTAATACATCAGTGCATCGAATATCAAGAAATGCAGGCAGTAGAGCATATGCTTTGATTCGAGTAACGTACTGTAGGCCTACCTCACGGTGGAATCTGCCCTCATAAGGTGAACATCAGTAGGCCTACCACGACTTGTCCATCCTCCCAGGTATACTTGCCATCAGCGGGGTGATGGTCATCTGATGCAATCGCTCTATCTTGTTGTACCAATTACATTGTAATGTAGCGTTTAGTCATTACTTCAACAACCACACTCCCACCGATCACTAATGGTAAAACTGCCTTTTACCGTATGAGAGCAGAACTGGTGTGTTGTGTATCTGAAAAGAATGCTCTTAAAATGTGATACACTGAGATTCTGACCTGCCAACCGCTAAATGAGTGAATAAGCACAAAATGTACATGGCAAATGTTTATGGTGCTAATGACATATATTATAATAATTGGTATTATAATTTTTGATTATAAATGTGGTTCTGAACCCTGATAGCAATGAGGGGAGACTATTTTTGTAGATGTGACTTAGACGAACAGGTAAATAAAGCAATAGAGATATGAATGCTTGCTGTGCGCTCTCCACAACCAACCACTTAATACAGATATTAATATTAATATTAATATTAAATTGGATGACGTAGGTTCTTGTGTATCTTGCTTGTCTGAGGTGAAACACACTGAAATCAGTTGAATTGAATATTGTTCCTTGATGACCTTAACATTTTGTTGTTGGTGTTTTGGGTTTTGTTTTTTTTCCCTTCATTCTTCAATTTCCTCCTTTTTGCACACAAATTTCTAGATTGGTGCTTTATTTGAGAAGTGTTAGCTGTAGGACTATTATGTAACTCAGCAGACAATTCCACAATAAAGATCAGAGATGACAAATTATTGGCTTATTTCAAGATTCAAGAGTTCTTGAACACAAAAAATCACTATTTTTTATTGCTTCACAAAGCAAGCTGCTGTTCAGGAAATCTCTGGTTCCAAACTACAAGGGATGCAGATGTACATCTCAACTGACGTGCAATACGTCTCACTGTTCAGTTTGGTTGTCATTATCCTCCAAGGTCTCACTTTACAGTTTTGGGCTTATCAAGTTAAAAGGCCTCACTCTTGTGGTCTCCACCCTTTCGTAATTTTCATGAATACCCCTATACCGTTGAAAAGCAATATCTCTGAAAATGTATATTTTGTGTAATTATTTTTTAACTGCATGTTATTGTTATTTAGGCGGCACATTTTAGCTGAATATAATTTTGTTATGCTTTCGCTCACTGCCTGTAGGATGTGATATACCACGTGACACGATCACGTGATTTCAAATCACGTGACCTTAGCGATTGAATTACGTTCTTTCGCCAGTTGTGAAAACGTCTGTGCAAATGAATGAAATGTCAACTCGGTCTGGGTCCGAGTTCCCGAGGCCATGGCCGGAAATATTTCTACTGGTGTAACACCATATTATTTATAATTTTGTTTATGTAGGTAGTTTCTCAACGACTTGGGGACCGTAGGAATAATTTATCTGCACTTGCCTTAAACCTTTCCGCTTTCCACTAAAAGAATGTTTCAGTCACTATTTTGTACTGGGCTTGCTGGCCCTCGTGGTGATTATCCATTTTACACGCTCGTAGAGCGGAAACACCTTTCAAAATGTTTTCTGCAAAAAGATGTGGCTTGTCAGCTTTATGAGTTGGCACGGAATGGCTAAACCTTCCCTGTGGCAATAAGAAGTTGGTACACAGCTTGGCAAATAATGGTGCATACGGAATCGTTGTCATTGGAGTGGATATCTTGACATGCAGAGCATGCGCGAAGGTAAAAACCGTGTGTGTTTAGTTAAATCATCGGCCAGGACAAAACATCTGTCAGGACACGAATTCTGGGGGACTACTTTTCCCGTAACACCAGCCTGAGTATTTCTGAAGCAATGGTCCTGCTTTTATGCTGACTCAGCAATCCCGTCACCATGTGTAGTTAGGTTAATTATGTGTATGCAATAACATTGAGTGATCATTTCAGGTCTCCTGGAGGGGAGGTTGTTTCAAAACCGGTCTTTCATTAGAAAAAGTAGTCCACGAACTACTTTTTCAACTTTTGTTGTGCGTACTTGCATAAAATATAATTTATGCATGCTTGCATAGAATATTATAAAAATTATTTAACGTTCAGATTTGACATGTAGAATTTGAAAAAAAACTTTAGGCTAGAAACGTAAGCAATAATATTCTATAAGTTAAGACGTTTTATATATACAGTGTATATGTGTATTTGCTTCATGTTCATTGTAAATATTTGGTTATTAAATGTCACTAGATGGCGATGTCTGTTGTTGATTTCTTTGTAAGAAATGTACAAGCGAAATTCAAAGAACGGGTTCTACACCGGTATGCTCGAAAAAGCATTTTTACTGGTTTCATTTTCAGAATTATGGCAAAAATGGTATGGTTACGGTTTTGACCGATTTCCGGAAGTCCGATTTTGGCCGATTTTGAGTATGTTATTCTCCACATCTAATAATACAAGAAAACACAAAAAAAACTTTTGTTGCAATTTTTTAAGGGTTCGGCCATTTTTCCCCTATTTTGACTGTACTATACTTGAAGGTGTTGCTTCACTTGAGAATCTGGTGTGGTTGGCTCCTATGGGCAATTCATCATTATGGTTCCCCGCGGCTTATGTCGAGACCGATGACACGATGCTCAGTGTTGACTTGCCCATAGAGAGACAACTCACGCGAGCAGTGCCTTTACAAAAAGTAGGCCCGTGTTCAAAGACCCATTGCGAAACTCTAAAACGTTATGTCACCAATGAGGAGGTCGTCATCTGTTGAATACCTAGTCCTGAATGGTTGAAATTGACACAACTCGGAATCGAGGCTCAACGGATTGAAAACCCGGATGTGTGCTGGTCCATACCTGTGATGGCCGATGTAGATGTTGTCCACGCCCTACACGAAGAGCAGACGAATCTCTGCCCTCTTTCACCGTCGACTGTGTCCCTATCCCCTGCAATCGTAAGGTAAGAGCAACCTACATGTGGTATTTGTATTTGTATTAGATTTTTCCGTCAAGGCCGACGCCATAGCATTATTTGTCCTGGCTGGTAAGTACGGAAGAGGCTATCTCAAGCTACTCACATGTCCCTCACTTGGTTGGGGTCTTTTACTTGCCCTTGCAAAGTACCAAGGTACAAGGCACCTAGGCTTACTGTCCCATGCGCCGGACGTGAAGAGCTGGGAATGAAACCCCATATAGCCCAGGCTGGTTTCGAGCCCGGGACCTGCCGCTTGCTGAGCGGACGTGATAACCACTCGCCTACATGTGGTCGAACGTCGCTGGTCCCGCAAGGATTACAACTGACAGTCATCCCGTTCATAACATAAACACAGCCTTAAATTCCCATTCTTTCTGGACTACTATCCCGGCGGGTGAATCGAAACATCGACGGAGTAACGCGTCATCGCGCCTCTTGGTATTACTCCGCCAGCTCTTTTCGCTGAATGGCGATGAAGGAGATTGCGTTTGTGCTGCTGTGGCTGCGTGCGGAGATACGGCTGCTGCTGCTGGTGGTGATGTGATCAAGGTCGAATGGAACCATGGTCATTTCTAGCCGGACTCGCTTCATTCTACTCGGATTTGTTATTGTTTTAATCTGCCTTGGAGTGATCTTACTAACTTTGCGGGTAAGTGCTTTTTCTTTGCTTGTTTGTTTTATTTGGTTTGACTTTTAGTTTGAGTGTAAAAAATGGCCGCCGTAGACAATGAGTGAACAAAACTTTAATGAAGGAGCAAACCTGGTTTTGAATGTGACTCGTTTTGAATCCGCTGTAGCCGAATTTTANTTATATCACATCTTCAATTTCCAATTATTTTAATCAGAAAGGTAGTTTTTAACCACTTTTATCAAAATTATTTTGCACATGCCAGACACACCTTTGACACAATCCCTTGCTGTCATTGTCCTGTTGAGTAGATCAGAATAAAATGGGGTTTCAATAGCTTTTTGTGTATTGACGTGTGCGTGTGGTTATAGGCCTGCACTCAGTTGATAGAAAATTCACCACACAATTCAAATAATGTGAAATTGAATTTAGATCAATAAACTTTACAGTTGAGTTGGTCAACCACCGGTCAAGCCAGTACCCAATGGAGTATGACAAGTGGACGGTATTAAAAATTGACCCTATGTAGGAAATTGACCGTCTGACCACTACCTTCCATGACTTGGTTTTGCTCATTCATTGTGAAGTAGAAATCACAACACAGCTCACAATAGGCCGGAGAGGGCCTTTTCAAAGGTGTGTCTGGCATGTGCAGAATAATTTCGATAAAAGTGGTTAAAAACCACCTTTCTAATGAAAATAATTGAAAATTTAAGATATGATATGAAAGCTCTCGATAAGAGGAACACACTCCTATAAAAATTTTCACTGAAAACCTGCAAATAAAAAAGTAGCCAAAAACATGACTTTACAAAATTCATTCTATCAAAGGTGGATTTCACCGGATTTTCTGGACTTTGATACCACCAGATAGCCAGGAAAATTTGCTATCACATATGTTAGGCTCACTCTCCTACATCGCAATGGTTTGGAGATATTCAAGAAAAACTGCTGTCCATTTACTTTTTTCCATGAGTGTACGTGTATCGTGTAGTTCTATGTGATGCAGCCTTATGGACTACTTTCCAGGCGTGTGAATCGAAACATCGACGGAGTAACGCGCCATCGCTCTTCTTGGTATTACTCCGCCAGCTCTGTTCGCTGAATGGCGATGAAGGAGATTGCGTTTCTGCTGCTGTGGCTGCATGCGGAGATACGGCTGCTGCTGCTGGTGGTGATGTGATCAAGGTCGAATGGAACCATGGTCATTTCTAGCCGGACTCGCTTCATTCTACTCGGATTTGTTATTGTTTTAATCTGCGTTGGAATAATCTTACTGACTTTGCGGGTAAGTGCTTTTTCTTTGCTTGTTTGTTTTATTTAGTTTGACGCTTAGTTTGAGTGTAAAAAATGACCGCCGTAGACAATGAGTGAACAAAACTTTAATGAAGGAGCAAACCTGGTTTTGAATGTGATCGTTTTGAATCTGCTGTAGCCGAATTTATTTTAAACTGAGCTACGCCTCGAAGACTGGGGTCATCAGATCAGTAATGCAATTTGTCGTCATGGCGTATTTTCTAACTTACAATTTGATATTTAGCTACAGCTTGAGCTTGGCTAAAGAAAAACTCTTTTGGTTGTCGCTATGAAAGATCACTTGAAGGTTTTTCTCAAAGAAAAGGAAGAACACCAAGAATTTCAATTGGTAATTTAAGATCTGATGTATTCGACAGACTCATTTAAATTTTTACATAGTTTTACTGTGTAGTAATACCTGCTCTTTACCAAAAAAAAGTCGGTATTCAAATAACGTTACAATGTCGATCAAAGTTTGATGTTTGGCAGAAGGATAATTTTTTTTGGAAAACCACACAGTCACGTGTTTTCTTGAAAGCGGATGGATTGTTAACATTCCTTAACCAACACTGTCACAGTGCACTGCATGCATGCTGGGGGTGGGGGATCGAGCGTATTAAAATGGTCGGTGTGGCATGGAGTTAAAATAATTCCTGTTAACACATTTCAACATGCAGTTAAGGCTTCCTCTTGCATGTTCCATCCATCCATGTTGAATTTTCTGTGGGAGTCAGTCCACAAACAGGAACATCCGGTTGGAAAAAGCTCATCACAGCCAAGTTCGTGAAGGGTTTGTGTGAGCGTAGTCGAAGGGCGGAGCGATGTCACAACCCTTGGTAGTCAAGATGCATGATTGATTAAAAATCGATTTAAAAAAAAGGTGGAGGGGACGTTTTAAGCATGAACCCTAAACATGCAACCCGTTCTCTTGTGAGTGGCGAACCATTCGTGGAACGGGCATTAACCTTCCACGTTGTATTAGATTTCAATCCTATTCTTATGTCCACTGTAAGACATAACGTTCTTGGTTTGTATTGTGACAAATGAACAATTATTTTTGCATCTTCATCTTCATCGACAGAGCATGAATCCACATTTTTCTTCCCAAATTGATGTTTCCTGACGTTGGGCAGAATTACATGCTAAGGTTACACTTGTTGAACATACCCGTGTTTTTCCAGACCCGTGTCAAACTCGTGTGTACGAAAATCCCGGCGAGAGGTCATCACACTACTACATTGTAGTTAAGTAGCCCGACGACAGGTTGCGCTGCATGCATTGACTCTTCGGTCATTTCTGTATTGGCACACATTGTTGGAGGCGCGAAAACGACGTCACTTAATGGCTGCGCCATCTGTAGCCGTGCGAAGAACTATAACGTGGGATTTCGAAAAGCACGGCGAGCTTGCAGTGTCTCAAAAACCCATGTTTTTCAGACACGGGTTTCTGGAAGCCCGGTGTAATTCATAGGTGTGACCGCAAAAAAAACGCGAATTTTATGTAGTGTAACCACGGCTACTACAACCTCGTTCCCAGGGGTCGTTCGCTTTCTGACAATATGGCAGTTACGTCACTAATAGTCCATGAGCCAGACCCTGGATTTTAGAGTTTGACTACCAAAAAGGTGACCAGATCCAGGGGGATCGAGCGCTGACTCTACACATTTCGATGTTCTCCGAAAAGTGGATGACTTCTATATCGAGCCCAGTTCAACGTTCTTTCTTGTAAATTTGCAAGGGTAGGAAAGTCTGAATACACCTGTGCCTTTACATCTATCTGTACATCTACCTGTACGTCTGAAAATGTTGACAATTTTGTGAATGACCCCCTCAGAAGTATTGGGGAAAAGCATCACCATCAACATCCATAACATCTGCCTGTTATTCGCTCAAACGAGCGAATTCCACATTCGGGTTTCAGCTCAGTCTTTTCTAGAGTTTCAGATTGTAAAGTTCCACTTGAAAAAGACCCCGGTTGAGGTCGAAAATTCGTGAATTCTGGAGATTGACTTCTTGCTTATACATTTTGTGTGTCAATTTTGTGCTATTCTGTATCTTGGAGTTATTCGCTCAAACGACAGTAAATACACCGCGAAGCTGCACCGAGGGATTGCTGCCGTTGGCTTTTTCGGATCAAAATTGAAACCGAAAAGCATCACCATCGATGATAAGTCGTTCAGCATTCCTGCCTCTGTATGTTTAATAACCTGCAACACTCCCTACACATTCTTGTTAAATCAGGACTTCTTGGTTTATATTACAAAATGTTCAGAGGGCCACGCCAACAGGATGGTACAGATCATACCAATAGCAAACTAATCCTCATCTCTTGTAGATGGGGAAATTAGATCCTAATAGATGGATAAGAGCCTCGAAGTGAGATTAAGAAATGTCTTCCACCTGTTTGCTTCGAGCGGTATTACGTCCTGTACACGGAACGAAATGATTTTCCTTCCAATAGCCTTGAGCTACTGTTCCTAGTGTAGCGAGAGATAATGAATTTGGTTCTGAAGATAGGCAGTCTAAGAATGCTATGATGGTGGACAAACGGTTTGTGGTGAAGGGAAATTTCTGAAGAATCCTTCCTCTTCTACGAGGTCGGTGTGATATCTGTCAATGTTCCTATCGCGAGGTGCTCCATCACACATTGTTTTTGGAAACAATTATACAACACATTCAGACTGCTCTGTGTGTGCGTTTGCCCCCATTGCCAAAGCAGGGCTTACTACGTCAGTCTAGTGTAGGAGAACATTGGTAGACCGGAACAACTAGAAATGCCACTTCGCAATCCAAACAACTTGTTCTGCAAATTTTGGTTGTGGTTGTTCAATGGCAGGACAAACGCAACCAGCCTCTTGAGAGTGCGAAGTTTCAGCATTGCGAACTTTTTATCATTATTATTACATACGAGGAAAATCTGCAAACCATTTCTTGATTGGTCAATTATCCAATTAACACATCGAGAAAGTCAAACTTTTTCTTAAAAGTGTTCTCTTGCCAAGGATTATGCCTACGATAATTCGCTGCCCCAGTGCAATTGAGGTCATTACCGCGATAGGCCTCAGCCTGTACATCGATCTGTACGATTATGTATTGTGGTGTAGTTGTTGATTAATTAATTAATGTTGGTAAATGTTGGTAGTCGAAATAAGTGAACGTGTGATGTCAAAAAGACAAGCGTAACGTCTGTAGCTATTCCCCATCTGTCAGAGTTTTGCAGTAGACAGACCAAATAAGCCAAGACTTGACAATAGGGGATACACACACGCACACGCACACATGCAAACACACACACACACACACACACAGAGCTGTCAGTCCGTTTCCAAAACAAGGCATCCTGTCGGAACGAATGATGGTCGTCTCGCCGATACCATGTGAGTTGTTCTCAATTTGCTTGTACAGAACGTGTCAATCGGTTTTCCGTCCGATCTGCCCGTAGCTAATAATTTATGATGTACCGGAAGTGTGAAAGTGTCCATTGATCGGATCGGAATTCAAATATCGCAGGGTAAACCATTTACATGCCAGCGCCAAAGCATGTCATAACTCATGTGTTTTGACTGGGACGTCATGACGCCCGTCAACTNGATCTGCTCACCACTCCGTTATATCCCATATCACCCTTCGAGAAATTGACCTGTCTGCGACGGATCCGCTGCCTCGAGAAGAGGAGGCCAATCAGAACCAGTGTTGTAAAATTTCCACGTGGTATGAATAGTGGTAACCGAAGCCCCTGCCGAAGACCCGATATAAAATGCAATCTGATTGGTCGACCGGTAAAGTTGGCATCGTGCCAAGATACGCCGTGGACCGGTCTATTTCTCGAAGGGTAGATGTGCGATGTAACGCAGTGGTTAGCAGATCAGCCTTCGATTATCGAAGATGAAGCATGTCATAACTCATGTGTTTTGACTGGGACGTCATGACGCCCGTCAACTGTGTGACTGACCGCAGAGAGAATTGTCGTGTAAATAAAGAATTTGTTTTTTGCTGACCGAATAAAGACTATCACTTTTCCATATTTATGTACGTCTAACACATTCTTAGGCGAAAGGTTCGCCTTTATAGTACATGTATGGACTAAACAACAATTTTTGGTTTCGTCCTGTGCTACCTCTTGTTCAGCATGCACCAATCAGATGCTCCGTTACATTTCTCCAAGGGAACAGCCAACATGTTCAGCCGCACATTCACAACGGAATGCAACCAATCAGGTGCTCCGTTACATTCCTCCATTAAAGCCAATATGTTCAACCGCACATTCAAAACGGGATGCCGATAGATGCAACCACCTGTCGCCCCCTGGTACTGTTCACAGGATGTCAAATGATTAATTAATGTTATCTTTGTGTACATCAATATGAGGTACTACGTGTACGTGCTGCATAAGGGGAGTTAATTGATAGTAGGCCTAGGTGGAATTTTAGAATCAGCCAAACACTGAAGTGCATCTTTCTTATCTTATGAAGTTACACGCAGGAAGTATTCTCAATACTAACCTTGGGAGTAACATGGTTGTTTGTAAAACATGCTTGAAGCGTTTTCATTTTATTGAAAGGAAATTGCAAGAAGAGTTAGATTGTGATGAAACACCTGTGGTAGGTATGATAATCAAGTCAGAATAGAGAGGATGGGTGGAATTGGTCCAAGTCTCCCATTGCCAATTGCATTGGGAAATTTTACTGCCATTAGAGGCCGCTTGTTAGCGTCCTAGAATGTAACAGTATTTGACGTCACAGACGTAGCCATGGCCTCCACGTCATGTGGATGACGTCACGGCGTGCATTTCTTCTTTGTGACGTCACATTCCATGACGTCCTAGGACCGCTAACTGGTGGTGACCTCTAACGGCAGTAAAGCCTCCCATTGAAAATATGTATCTAAGCAGTGCAGACCTGCAGGACTGATGCATGAAGTCCTGTCAGTGATACTTTTTAGGTCAAGTTTAAATTCAGTTCATTAAATCAAAAGGCTCAAAGAGGGAAATACAATCACCCGTAATTATGCAAGATTCTGATTGGTATCCATCTGAAGACAGAGTGCCGGAAACTGATTGGTCGCATATCTATCACGTGACCATCTTTATCATGGCTGATGCTCATCTCTAACCTAAAATATCGTATTTTTCATTTCAGTTTGGTACAGAATCTTTAAGAAGATGGCATTCCAAGCCGTGTGTGTTTCCGATAAGACTACCAACGATCCTAAACGTGACGTCACACCTTGTTACGGGTCATCCTGGTGTCATAAAGGTTTTCGTCCAATCAGATTACCCGATACGAGGCTACTGGGAAGAGAGACAGGGATACACAATAGGTGGCAGGACGAGCGTGTCCTACCTTATTCCGACGACAGGTAGGTTGCTACTTTGCTGTTTGCTCAAATAAAGGGTGTCATCTCTTCTGGACATAATGAGAGAGTGACCCACTGGTTCCGTAGCTTCGTTGGAGTTGTAGGAGGTTTGTCGGATGCAAAATGCCGGACACAGAGTCCTATATCAAAGATAAAAGCTACCACTAACCGTGACCTTTTCAATCCTGACCAAGTCTTACTTTTCTTTTCAGCTGACAGAGGGTACACTTCAAAATTACACAATACCGGAAACGGGAAATACACGCTAATCCTGCGCATGCGCAAGACACCAGGTCGAAATGGCGTTGACAACTTTTCACTTCATCTGATACAACGGACGCCATGCAATACATTCATCATGAACTTTGATCCCCTCGAACTTATAAACACAACTTTGGTTTTACCCAAAATTCTAAAGGCCCCTCTGCCAACTTATAAAGTCACTGATGACAAATTCTCATTAACATTCGTTGCTAAGGCACGGAACAATACGAAAACGTCCGAAACATTCCGAGACATATTCGCCGGGACATTTGTTCGAGTGTCGTGGGCGGTGGGCGGACATATCCGAAGTGTACATTCAGCGAAAAAAGACAAACAAAATAGTATTAAAGCGACATCTAGCGTCAAAGCTAGTAAGAATGGAAAGGTCATCGCGATACGCAGTCATATTGACTTTAAGCGTTTTAACAGCAATAATACTGGGTTATATACCGTCGGTTTTATTTTGTATACGAGCCACTTTGCCGCGATAAAAACCGAAGTGTACACTGACATTCAAGATGGCGGATGGTGGCCACCTGCCGTCCGTGTGGAGAGCTGCAGTGACATCATGTCGCCTCGAATTGAACGGACCAATCACAAGCGAGCTCAAGAATTAGCTGCGGTGCAGAATGTTTCGAACTGTATCCGGGTCATGACCAGTGGTCATCCGCTACCAAAATTATCCCTGCACGCTCTGCGCGGCCGGAAATACAATAACGCATCAATTGCTGTAAAACCGGCTAAGTCAGGGCGCCCCCTACCGGGGACATTTATTTCGCAAACGTTCCATATCAAGAACCCTAGCCAGGACAGGCCGCAATATTACCTTGTCAGATCAAGGAACGAGCTAGGTTTCTCGAAATTTCTCACAAGGATTGCCCTTTATCGGCCGGTGAGGTTACTAGAGTTTTATATAGAGGGCGTGCCGAAACCAGGCGTAGAGATGGCGGAAAGGCAAACGTTGTGGTATGATGTGACGCCAAAGACAACGGTAGGTAAATCTTCAAGATGAAAATTGTTGGTTATGACGTTGATTCCTTCGGGTCGACTGGAGAACGATGGGGAGATAATGATTAAAGGTTTTTGCTTGTTTTCCAGGCCACATTGACATGCAAAGCCAGCGGACATCCACCGCCGACCATTCGATTCTTCTACATCCCTCAAAACACAAGCAACAAGGATTCGGTGTTCGCTTTAGATCCGATCTTCGGCGATCCAACATGGACCAACCTGGAAAAAATTGATGGCATTGCAATACGAAGTATCTTCGATAATACGACGGAGTTGATGACGTCATCTGTGACGTTAAAAAAGGAATTCACTGACGGGAAAACAGACTACGTCATAGCATGTCTCGCAGAAAACAAATTCTTTCTAAACAGAAGGAAGATAGGATTTCATGTCGTCGACTCCTGAGACTTTTCCGGTGGATCACGTTACAAATTTCATCCCTGAAGGTCTGGTAATTCCACTGTTATACCAGTGCTGCCATCTCTACAGTAGAGGTATCACTAGGGGTATTTTACAGTACACTTTGCTGAATCAAGTTTTGACAATGGTGGTCGACGGATGTACTTTCTCATCTGGGGGTATTCCGGGGAGTAGTGCCATGGACGTATCGCATGTAGACTGACGATTTCAGGCTGGTCCTGAGAAAGACAACGGTTTCCGGTCGAAAACTGGTGAATTATTATGTAATATTCATCTCCAATTACATGTAGTCTATTTCCTTCGGAGAGTGGACAATACGACACAACTGATAATCTAGGAATAAAGTACGGTAGAGAGGGCCGGCAGATGGTCGCTTTTAATCACCAAGACTTTAAAACACTGTATACACATACTTTCAATAGCAAAAAAGACGTCAAGAAACACACGGGCATTTACCTATATTTACATGAAGCATTTACAGGTATTTTCTTGATAAATATTAATAATAGACTATTAAATGCAATGGTTAACAGGGCGTTTCTCTTTTTTTATTTTTAGTAAAATCAAGTACGCAGTAGTCCCTATTGTAATCTCGTTTGTTGACCTCCTTCACTTCATCCCACACGTCATCTGACGTGTTCTCGCTCGGTTCGTGTTTTCGTTTACACCGACAACGACAGTAGCCGTCGTCTGTTCCTTGCGGAAGTTCTTCCTGGAGGTCACGCCCTCTGGTTTCCGGTATGGCGACGGCAACCAAGACGGCGGATATGATACCCAGGACGCAGAGCAAGACGTATGCGATAGAGATATGGTATGTGTTCTGAAATGAAATGTATAAAGCAAGGTTAATTGGCACACGGAATTGGTCCGAATCAGGTCCGTAAAAAATCTATCAAATGGACTTCAGCGTTGTCGTATCCGGAAAACTAGGGGCAAACGGACTGGAAACGGATTGGATCCGTGTGCCAATGAACTTTAGAAAGTAGAGTTTCAACACAAACATTACACGCATAGCGCTGTAGGCCTATAAAACTGATTCATATTTGATGGCCAAACGATTGCCAGAACTAGGCACATCAGGTCTATTTATTGAAGGTTACGCCGGGTAGTTTTCCCAGCACGCCCTTGTCTGTTTATGTTCAATAGACGAACGCTTGTCAAACTCACCAACTGTGGCATGTAAAATGCGACTATTCCACCGACTTCGCCGAATACTGCCATCACTCCAGTGGCGGTGGACCTGGAAACACAAAGAAGAAGGTGGGTGCAGTATGCTGAGAATTTGTGTAGCTGGTGTCCCCTTGAGTGTCAGTCCGTTTGTTAACGATAGATTAGGATTTGGCTACAGAGATAATGATCATTCGAATATAACCTTACAATAGCAGGCTAGTGTAACTCGGACTTGCATTCCTCCCAGATAGCCAACGATATTGGCCCGATCTAGGTACGCGTCTGGCTATCCTTGGACAATAGTCCACGCTGGACCGGGTAATTGGCCCAATAAAGGCTACTTTGGCAGCGCCATCTTGAGTTCGGTAATGATATAAGGATTGGTCCAAGACCGGGCCCAGATGGGTTTACAGTGAAGGTCTCATATTGTCGAGTATTGGAACGTGTCCAGTGCACAAGCTTCCTGGCACATTTTAGGCCTAAGCCTGAATGGCTGACAAGACATAAAATAACTTACCGAAGTAAAGTTGGATAGGTCTCTACAACAACACAGAACGTCAGCATACTGGCTCCACCCATCGCTACCAAAGCTACAGCAGCGAAAGTTGTGAGGATGACAGGTTTGTGACCAAATGTCAAAAACAGGTGTACCACATCCACGGTCAACATGGAAACGGTGATAATCACGACGACAACGATGTTGGCTATGAAGGCCCTCTTTCGGCCAAACCTGGAAGAGTTTATGAGAGCTGTCATTTGTAAATATCAGTGTGCCGTGCCCCTTTAGAAATGATGCCCTTCAAGTTGTTAATTTCATGCTGCTGAATGACCAGGTATAGACCATTCTCAAATTGACGTAAACGACAAAGATCTGCGCACTTCCGCCGAAATGTCAACCACAACCTCGATCTGAAGCTATAAAGATGTGACACAGATAACCTCACGACAGTGACTTCGAAGACGTTGCGTCAGAGTCGACCATAGCTGAATCATGGACTGCGTCACGTCACCCGGTTTCAGAACGAGGTTGTGGTTGCGATTTCGGGGGAAGTGCGCAGACCTGCTAATTCGAGAATCGTCTATTACCTGTATCGAATGAGGCATTTGTAGTGGAATTAAATTATACAATCCCAGCTTCAAAGAAAATAAACGACTGATGATTGAGTAGGGCCTACCCTCTCACCTGTTGGCTGTGAACAAGTTGATGAGTTTTCCTACAAACATTGTCCCTCCTAGGACGGCCATCTTGGGAGCAATGTCCAACCCCGTCACCCGGATATCGAATCCCGTCATCAGGACGATTTGTGAGAAGCTGAAAACAGAAAAAATACCTTTGTAAAGAGATAACAGCAGTACAAGATTGGAAGCTGGCAGTGACGAGCTTTGGTAGACTTGGGGTAAAGTTTGTCTATGTGTTTGGAATAAGCAGGTGAGGGGCAAGTGGTCCTCCCTTTAAAAGGTGAACCTACCTGATAAAAAACAGCGAAAGTGTCCTCATAGCATATTTTTTCGAAGCAAACAGGTCAAGATATGTAAAAAGGTCATGGCCTTTCCTCTCCGCTTTGTTCAGTTCGGCGATCCGCGTGAGATAGTTCAAGTTCGGTACCGACGACCGGTTGTACTGCGCAATCTTCTTGATGATGACTTCCGCTTCCGGTACGCGGTCTTTCTGGAGCAGCCATCTTGCGCTCTCTGGTAGGAATCTGTACGGGAACAAAGTTTTCAGGGAGGAAGCTTTTTAAGTATGTAAACATTAGATGCATTTTAATAGATAACCTTGTTTTCAATAAAGTAAAAAATGGAAAATTAGGAGTAGATTGAACGGCGTCTTATTCCAAGCCATGAAAGTAGCCGATCGATTGGACATCGTAAACTGCAGCAACTACTTGTGTGTAGGTTTACCAAAAAAGAACGATTTTACGAGGCTCCATGGATCTAGGTTAATTGATTACATAACCTAATTCATTTAGTTTCTGAATTGAAATTACACTCCATGCGATACTTCAGGGCGAACGACAGATGCTGTCTACCGCCGGTGTGAAAGGAATTGTTGTCCTAGAAATGCAAGTCCTAGTTACAATAGTTTGCTATTTATTGTAAGGTTATATTTGAATGGTCGTGTTTGCTATGGCCATATATCCTAATCCCTCGTGAAACAATAAAGCAGGACTTCGATTCCGAGTAGACTTGGATTCTTGTCACACGTTTTACGTTCTTATTGACTGTACGACGGTCGGATAGAGTACCGAATCTCAATCCTTCTCTGGTATGCTCCAGCGAGAGAGAAACTTACATATAGATGACTGGTACGAAAGGTACCCCCAGCAGTCCCGTGACGAACGCCCTCAATCTCCAGTCCTCGATGACGAAGACGAAAAGCGCAAAGAGGAAGAGAGACAGCGATATGCCAAACTTCTGAGCAGCTAGGACGCGGCCTTTTGGTCCCATGAACTCTACAGAGATCACGCTGTTGGAGGCCGTGCATGCACCTGGAACAAAATAAGAGGTGGGGCTGGAGTTTGTTGGATCATGGATCTTCCGAGGCCACCGCGAGTTGCCGACATTTGTTGAGGTTCATCCGCTACCCTCCAGTGGCAGGCAAAAGGAGTGTCTCCACTTTGGATCAGTGAGAACATGTTTGATTGGAGTATCAGCCTACTGTGTACATCTAAGTACACTCAGGCATACAGTACTGCTGTTACTTCAGCCAGCATACCCCCACTGAGCCCACTCACCAGCACAAATCCCTGCTCCTATCCTAAAAGCCAGGTACATGATCCAAGTCGTTGACAACCCAGTCAAAGCTTGCAGCACCATCAGTAACGACCAAAAAATCAGCGTCATCTTTCGGCGGCCGTAGACATCAGCCAGTTGTCCATTGATGACAGAGCCACCTAGTGCCCCGGCGAAGAACAAGACGATGGTCAGTCTCACGAGATGTCCTTGCTCGCAAATGAGATTCCACTACAAAACAAGGAACACGTTAGCCCTTGATTGGAGATGAGATTCTCCGAACCTCTTCCGGAAGTATCCGAAGATAGCCGATGGCTACGTCCGTACAGGGTCAGCCATCGGCAATCTTCGGAAACTTTCGGAATACATGTAGCTCAGTTGGAAGAGGTGATTGCACTCTTAAACCTGCCTTTTTTCGTCTAGTTTTTCTGGGTGTTCCATACGCGGGACACTGAAAAGACTTATAAGGATCAATTTTTGGTAAGAAAATGTGATGACTGCAGTCTCGATTTCAGCGTGCCTTGCGTACAAAACTGCAGCATCGCATTGACACACTTGTATTGCACACAATTAGGCCTATACTTACTTCTGTTGCAACTGTCCTTGTCTTACTAAGAAAGGTAAGATTCGTGCAATCATCTCCAGCGGTGGGACACCAGTCCAATCTCCCCAACTGATTCCCTGTCCCATTATAGTCCCTGATATCGCCGGTAGGAGTGCCGCAGGACCACGTCCAACCAGAAATGGCGCCTTCGGTAAGGACTGTGAAAAGGCTCAATCCGATTGAGCATTCTATGATAGAAGTCAATACGATTATCAAAATCTGATATAATCCACAGTGTCCTGTAGATTCAAACACGTACTCAAAGGTCAACAGGAACCGGAAGAAGGCCAGCGATCCACGGCGGCTGTCGGGCTCCTGTAGCTGTATGGAGCCACGCGGAGCTGGGTCCGCCATTTTGAATTATGGTGACAACTCCGCTACAACATTAAACTCACTTTTTGACGATTTGATAAACAAGGCGGGGAAATTTCGGGCAAATTTTTATGTAGACCGTGAAGTTGACTTAGTACTTCATCATCGTTGAAAAGCTGTGAAAATATCGAGGCATTTCAGGTGAAAATAACCGTCACAATAGGCTACTAGTCCACCGAGAGTACGGTATGAATCGAAACACAACTGTAGATTGTGATCGTCTGTCATCCGCGTCAGCCGGCAATTAATAACAACGATAACGTCAAGACATGACCTTGACCTCTGGAAACATGGTGTATCCTTTTCCCAACGTATCTAAGACCATATGTCACTCAGAATACATGAATTTGCTGACACGCCCATGATTTTTCTCCTTTCAGAAACAAGCTGGCTGCGAGTCCCACTACCAGGTCATATCAACTGAGAACACTGTCACAGATCTGAGTGACCATACACTGGATCATGCCCGACCTCAGGTAAAGTGATTTTTTCTCTTCTATGATGATATATGGCGCGGCAGACATCAACACCGGGCGAGATCACAGGGCAGTCGTGATCATCGGCCTGTTTACATTAATTTTATCTATCGATTAACAATATTCTGGACTCAGTGCCCCATAAAGGTGTCAAATAAGTTTAAATCTAGTCTAACCTAATGTATACATAATATAATAGGCCTAGATTGATAATTATCGAGATGATTCTTAAATGTCGGTGTAAACGGAGTTCTTATCGTTTGGAATAATGTCCCAAAAACAAAATTTTGTTCTTCCGTGGGGTGCGAGTTGGTTTGTGACGTAACAGTCACATTTGAAACTTGTACAGTAGACATCGGACTATAAAGTCAAGGGAATAGCATTCCTAACACACCGAAACAATTGTCATGACTTTTTTTCTAGTTTTCGTCTTTGATGACAATAGTAGCTGGACGACTTTAAGGGTGGATTTCCATTCCAGGCACATCAGTTTACTGATTAGATGACCGTAATTATTAAACTAAAGTCAAAAGAGAAAGAAGTCAACAAGACAAAACTTCTTTAATTAATTTATTTACATTTTAATCGATTTATAGCGAAGATTAAAAAACTTGAAAAATGCAATATTTATATTAAGCAGAATAAGTCGATAAATATTTAGTTAACAGATACGGAGTCACTGAAGGCCCTTGATGGTCAAACTCGCTTAAAGCATAAATTCATAAGCGCTTTAAGTAGGAAGATATGAGAAAATGTTATAGAACCGTCATAGCTTTTTAAAGAGCAATATTAAAAATAGTCCACATGATAACCTCGTGGCAGTCCATATTAGAGAGGTTTCGCAAATCTGACGAAACACGAAGTACGAAATACGAAATTGGACTTTATTTCCATGACCTAATATATTTCAGGAGATGGTTGGTACCACAAATGTCCCTGCCGCCAGTGCGTCTTTTAGCATGTCATGTAAGACCGAGAGAGTTATGGTGCATCTTGAATTTCAAAATTTCCACTTCGTATCTACGAAGTGGAAACAAAAGATAAATTTCAAAGTTTTATAAGTCGCAGGCAAGATTTGTGGTACCAACCATCTCCTGAAATACATTACGTCATGAAAATAAAGTCCAATTTCGTATTTCGTACTTCGTGTTTCGTCAGATTTGCGAAACCTGACTATTAAAATGAAAACACGATCTTAAGGACGACAAAGTCTTTCACCCAGTACATTGGAATCAGTCTCCAGACCATTGCGCATGCGCATATATTTCAGATGCTGCCCTCTGTTGCAAACAGAAACCTCGCCCCAAGGTATTGGTCGACTACACTAAGACATTTGACCGAGCAATGTATTGGGAAACGGTTGTAGGTACGCCTATGGATCGAAAATTAGGCAAACTGTCAATCGCCGGCAACATCACGAAACGGTGAATCTAGTTAGCTCCTTCCAAGATTTATGTAGAATAAATATGTTGCGGCCAAAATATGATGGAATTCAGCCAATTAGCGGGCCAGAAGCCACAAATCTCTGGCATCAGCATTCTGTCAAGGTTTTCAGTCCAAAGTGACCAATTAGTAATGCTTTCTATTCTGATTAACAGCGTCGACATGGCAATCTTCCTCCTCGCCTACACATATCGATAGCAGACTCGTGTGGAAGGTCAGATTTTATGAGGGCTGGTCTGGACTACCGGTCATTGATCCAGCGCAGCTCCTTCTTCCAATTTAAACCACCAAACTTTCAGTTCCATCAACGTGCCAGCCTTTCTAGTCCAGTCCACGCACTTTCAGTCCGTGCTACGTACACAACATCCCTCTACTATCCTCCACGATGTAGGCTAATCCCATCCTTCTAGTTAACACCCTGTCCATGTGCTACCCAGTCTACTCCTGCAGACATGGGCCAACTTCAGTCCATAGCCTTGTACATGTAGGCCTACTATACCAGCGCTATATACCAGCAAATAAACGTCCTGTCGATGAAGATTTCTTACAAGAAGCACATGCGTATCTACACAACACGAGGAATCGGAGAGAAAGACAAGAATCTCTGAATGTGGAGTCTGTCCAGCAAAACATCCCGACCGCAGGTTCCCCCTGTACCCTCCCGCTTCAACTCCTGTACCCTCCCGCTTCAACTTCAAGCTAACCGTCTGTGATTCAAATAGAGGACACGCAAGAAAAAACTTGACAACATAGAGTGAGATCTTACAAAGTAATAAATCTGTACATCATGAGAGTGTACCTGCGCAACGCCTTGACCGAGTCAGCAATCCAAAATCGCGCGAAACCTGAACAATATCAGTACATATCAGACGAATCACCTATGCTCTCTTGTAATATGTCAGCATCTCTTTCTCCCGTCTGGCATCACGGTGGGGTTGTAAAGCTTCAAGTTGGTCTGCCGCCAGTGCAGCATCATTCCGTTTCCTTGCATAGATGCCAAAGCCCTGCCGCTTGTCGTTCCAAAGACCTCGCTTATCATCTCCGTGTCTCTTATCATCTCCGTGTCTCTTATCATCTCCGTGTCTCTTGTCGTTCCAGAGACCTCTCTTATCATCTCCGTGTCTCTTATCATCTCCGTGTCTCTTATCATCTCCGTGTCTCTTATCATCTCCGTGTCTCTTGTCGTCCATCAGCTGTTTTAAAGCAGCTTCGTTTTTTTTCTCTTGTACCCGCCGAGCCAGGAATATGCCTTGCTCCTCGAGGGGGTCCGCTTTGTTCCGCTTGAAGCCGCCACCGCCCATCTTTCTTTCCACCTCATGTCTCTTTATACCCAATGTCTTCTCATCGTCGGCCCTCTCCTCGCCGTGGACCGTCGCCAGCATGAGCACGGCTAAGGTGAAAATGGAATGAACCATTTTTACCTGCAACGATAAAACATCAGTAGCCATTAATATTCTGATGATATGCAAATGAAATCGTTCAGAGGTATGTTATATGCCCTTTCCTCCATCCTTTGACCCTTTTGCCGAAAACGTCCGCGACAGGGTCAAGACGGTAAAAATGGGCATGGGGTTAACAGTTTTCATTTGTCTGTATGTCTACCATCTCTGAGGGAACGCAAAATTTGATCATACTTCTTCGTTGGCAACAAACTGTCCTTCAGTGGTAAAGTGGCATCTCCAAATCAGGGGAGGATGAGCAGCTGGGAGACCAGCCTTACTGTACATTACTGTGTACTTAGTAGTACACAATAGAGGTGTTCCTTCAATTGATCATGTTACCCCTGATCTGGTGGGGAGGAAATACTTTAACCAATGGGAGGATTGCACGGTAGTTTTTCGCGATACTCCACATCGTATGGTTGTCCTTGGCTGACTAAAGGCCCGTCTACACGATCATACATTTGTTCAAAACATCATCATACATTTTGTATGATGATGGCCATGGACAAATGTATGATCGGTGTGGACCGTTTTCCTAAAGGTTGAATAGCATCCAACACGTATGATGATGTTCAAACTTTTAGCTGCATTGTGTAGACGGAAATCCACAACAAGCTTGGACATCATCATACATCATCATACAAATGTATGATGATGTTTTGAACAAATGTACGATCGTGTAGACGGGCCTTTAGGGTCGAGTTTCGCCAGGCAAACGATGATTTAACATCCGCCACTTAGTTCTTGGAGCCGCTGGGGCCATTCTAAACACTGATGGTCAGCACGTCACCTATGAAATGGTAATCACCGTCTATAAGGTGTCTCTGAGGATCTCAAGCCCATTATAACAGCCATTTACACCGTTTGTAACGTATTGGAATCTAATTGCCCTCTGTGGGACAACGCTGTGAGAATAAGATGGAATTATTAAAACCACTCCACTGGAGAGTGGCCAAGCAAAGTGGAATTAGTCCACCAATTTCGGACTTGTACTCGCGCCCGATAGTAATGGGGAGCGCCAATTGGTCACGTGATGACTACTGATAGAGCAGACGAGACACCTAGCGTTGACCTATGCCCATTGTTCGAGGGATGCGGTTCACCAAGCACGGCCAATCACACCTTGATTCGTCATGAATAAAAGGTGGCATTGGTGTACTATCAGTTCAAAACCACGCGTATATTCTCGCGTGGTCTGCGTGATCGGGGTTCCCTATTTTCTGACGTGCTATCTAAGTAACACGTCGGTGTCGAAAACCCCTTTAAAAATGTTTGGTTAGAACACGATGCTTGTCAGTATGTAATGTCACGTTGTTGTTTTAAAGCCACACTGTGTTCAATTCAGAAAGTACTAACGTTCGCCGACGTTTGAAGGACCACGGTATTGCCACTTTTTCTCGGCAGCTGGCGCCACTCTCTCACCCAGGGACTAACTGCGTTGTCGGCTTGTTGACCCAATTTACTACGTACATTTCTAATGCATTTTGGTATAGTTTGTATTGCTGCCGCAAGGTGTCTCCCTCTAGGTCGGCAGTCAAATAAACGCATTAGAGATCCAATACCGTGCTCCTTTAATAGTGTTGCGTAAAATGTACTTATGCTCTGTCTGACTTCATTAGAGTTCTGCCTGCTCATTTTCAGGGGTGCTGAAAACAAAGTCCTGATTCGTTGATATTCGTCCTCTCGCACATGCTTGCGCAATAATTTTGTGTTATAGTCTCGCGCAGGCTTCCGACATTCTGCACGAAGTTGTCGGTAGTTGAATGTGGCCAGTCTTTCCTGTATTTGCGCGAGAATAAATACACGAAAGGCCAGTACAGGAGCGACATCTTTGATCGAATACATTAGCTAGCATCTTACATTTGAAGCATCCTTTCATTTTATACACTGTCCTTGCATAACAGGCAGTTGTCATTTCAGACGAGTAAACAGTGCAGTGAGCCTCTCAGCTGATAGAAAACGGGCAGATAATTTTGTTTAACAAAACCGGTGACGTCCCGTGGGAATGCTCTTACCATTTAATGGAACATCTCCTTTTTTCTTATGCAATCGTAAAGTGGTTGTTGATAATATTATTTGAAAATACTGGATAAATTCGGGATGGGAGCTATAAAGCGAAGGGAATAGAGAGATTGGGGTTTACACGAATTAAAATTCCCCTGTGGGCCAGGACATGTGCGCTACTGTCCGATTAGATGGCAATATCACCCGCCATTTTGATTATTGGTGTCAATGGGAGACTTTTCTGCCGTTAGAGGCCGCTAGTTAGCGGTCTAGAACGTCACAAAATTTGACGTCACAGACGTTGGCCTCCACGTCATTATGGATGACGTCGTGGCGTGCTCTTCTTCTCTGTGACACCAAATTTCATGACGTTCTAGGGCCGCTAACTGGTGGTGTCCTCTACCGGCAGGAAAGTCTCCCATTGAAGGAAGAGCTCCTTACAAGTTCACTTTCGCGTAGCGTATAGCTATTACTTTAGTTGGTCATGCTACATGTGCCTCTAATAGCATGGGAGGATAGCGTCTGTTTCCTTCGGAGAGCATCATACTCTTTGATCTGTGCGCTTCGCCTGTAGGCCTACTGGGAATGAGACCTTCTCCTAACGCTGAGGGCTTGAGGCCGTCGCCACTGAACATTGAGTGTATGGAGAGCAGTGCATTACCGTCTGAGTACACACATTCATGTCGTGTTAGGTTCACAGTTCTAGAGGTAAGAGCAGATGTCCTCCCAGTGCAGCCCCTCATCGCCAGCCCTTACGAGATTATTGTTCGACCTTGTTTCCTCGCAATTCAAGTCAAGAGATGGCGAAAGAGGATGTTTTAGCAGACGATACCAGGTTATTGTTGCTCATTACTCGAACATATGCCACTTGATCCCAACCTGTTTATGTCTTCAGATCTCTAGGTGAACATGGACAGTTCTTATAAAAATCTGCCCTCCTGTCCACTGTGGTGATTCCTACATTGACAAGAGGGGTGTGCTCGCAGCGCCTCCTAGTAGCGGTAGTTCTGAAGGTTCCTCATAAGATACCAATCTACCTTTAATAGCCTACTGTCCTGTCTCCTCGCCACGTGAACGGCATTCAACTTTCAATCACGCTCCTCCATCTTGGTAGCAATAACGTTCTCATTTTCCAATTCCCTAGCGGTTCTAACTCATTTTCCAATTCCCTAGCGGTTCTAACTCATTTCCCAATTCCCTGGTGGTCCTCTCCATCGACATTATGGCTGCCNACTACAAAAATCCATTACAAAATGTACGCAGTAAATCGTGTCATTCGCCGAAAGGTAGTTAGTCCCTGGGTTTGGAGAGTGGCGCGGTGGCGCCGGCTATCGAGAAAAAGTGGCAATACCGGGCTGTCAGTCAGTTGACCAATAGGTGTCATTACGGCCTAATTCAATGCCTAGCGGACGCATTCATGCTTGATTAGACACCAATCATAAAGAGAATTTTCTTTAATTTTGTTCCGCCAGAACTTTGCTGCCATCTTTTGGCAATAAGCGCGGCTGACTGCTTCTATGGCGACGGCAGCGATGCACTCTTAGAATGATCTACGTGTACCATGTTCAAAAGAGTTGATGGTGTGACTCTCTGTTTCACGAAATGTTTTTTTCCTCATGAAAAATGCATGTAAAGTTTACTCAATGGAATACATCCATTAGTTGAATGCAGTATGCATGGACCATAACCACGTCTCTGGAGGACGCTATACTGGCTTACTCAAAAAACACATGAAGCAGTCGCTTATGTATTTGTTGCAAATACTGGGGTAACATCTCTTTCATAAGCGTTGAAGGATTTTTCTGCATAGGGAAGTACACAAAATTGTCACTCCGGACACATGCAACATTTTTCCAACATTCAGAATAACAGCACCTTGTTGGACAAAACAATGTTGTCTAGTGTGTACAGGGAAAGGGGTTTGCCAACATGTTGTTCAAGTGTTGTTATAATGGTAGATTTTCCTGCCGTTAGAGGCCACCATCAATAGTGGTCCTAGAACGTCACGAAATGTGACGGCACAGAGAGATGACGTGCACGCCCCAGCGTCATCCATTGACGTGGAGGCCATGACGTACGTCTGTGACGTCAAATTACGTGACGTTCTAGAACGCTAACAGGTGGTGACCTCTAACGGCAGGAAAGTCTCCCATTTGTCAGCCAGTATATTCAGGGGCAAATGATCGTGTTGCTCAGGAATAAGGTTCAAATATTGGCAAAATGTCGCCAGTGCATACGCAGCTTTACTGCCCTAACGGTTGTCTTTCGTGGAAGTGTCATGGGTCACTTGGTCATGAGATAACTAAATATTCTCCCATAGCAGGGTTTTTACCTCGCTCCCTTTATCCACTCACAGTTTGTGTGCGAAGTGTATGAAGAGGAACGAGACCAAGCCCTGCTGTGGGAGGATGTGGGAGGATGGTGATCAAGGTATCAGCGATCACCTGCACTACTGTGTACTTGTTAGTACATGACAGAGCTGCTATATCAATCGAACATGCCCCCACTCCTCGCCATCCTGTTTATATTGGAATACCGAAGTGTGATGACAATGATATAACATGTCGTTTACAGTCGATATTTTGACATCAGCGTTTTAACATGCGCTTAAAAACTTTCAGTACGACAAACATACCTGTGTATGTCGTATAGATGCGAGACTCCTCCTTTGTTCAATAGTTAATTGTTTATTAATGGGCCAAACCGACCTGTTACCTCGAAATATGTTCAATAATGGGCTACTTCACGTTAAAAGCAGAGTGCCTATAAAATATTCAAGGGGGTAAATCGCCATGTTGGGCCTGTGAATACTTGCCAGATATGAACACACACACCCAGGCCACACTTGTAAAATATTGACGATACTCCATGGCGCAGTTCGGCAATTTTTCACCTTATACAGCGGACTATGGGGACTCTCCAGGCAGACTCAAGCAGGGTAACTAAATTACTCGCCATTATGGATTCAGCGCGGAATGCATTGCTGTACTAATTGCATACCCAATATAGCTTCTCCAGATCTCTGATATTCTTTTTAATGTCATAAATCTAATCATCTAAGCCATCCTTTATTCCAACCGCACAACACGACTTATGATCTACATTAGTCAAGCAGTTTTTCTTTATGGCGTCATTGCGGCCATTTTGTTTCCACGCGTCACGTGATAATCTCTTCGCGGCATAATGAGTAGAAATGCTCAAGACATTTTTTACAGAATAAATTACCTGGTTTTTCGTGATCATGCCGCAGATCATTGGCAAACAAAAATTGTTGACAATGTGGAACATTAGCGTGGAGGTCTCCCGATGTGATCAACGCAAATTACCAACAGATTTCTCTGGAGAGTAATCAAAGATATTTTACGACAGTGGTAGATGGAAAAGTAGGCGAGGACCAAGCTTCTGTATTCTATAATGTGTGCAGTGTCCGTTGTAAAAGGCAGAGCAAAATCTAAGTCAACTGACACATGTACTGAAGTGAGACGTATGTGAAGGTTAATCATCCTCGACGAATTCCACCCGAACTATCGCCGAGATCTGTCACAGCGTCCCCTTGCGGTGATCACATACCGTGTTTCACGTCCTGTAATGACGGATTTGCATCTTACTAGGTCAAGAGCCCCTCGGAATAATTAAACCAGCTCCTCAACAAGATAGTCATCGTCGTCTGCTTTTCGTAAATAACGATTTCCGCTGAGTTGTTAATAGCCAGACGATTTCAAGGCGAAAACGTCAAGACAGTTGATAAATGGATCCATGCTTCATGCAGCCATCAGACGACGAGTAGGTGTCAGCCATTTTGTTGTTATTGTCGTTGCGGTGTCTTTTTGGGTAATTGCAGTGGCAAATCATACAGGTGGGCCTTCAAAATGCGTGTTGTTTGTGATGGGAAGAAGGTAGATAAAATCCTGATGTCCTGGACAGGTCCACTACAAAATACAATCACCGATGAACCAGAGAACACAACATTTCTACCAAAGTCACGTGTCAGGATCTCATTTGGACCAATTCCTCGCATGCCGGGTCGAATTGCGCTGATCAATCCTGAAATTTTCTGGATTTGGTTTGTGGTTGATTAGTTTCCTTTCTGATGACGTCAGCAACTCTTTAGGCCAACTTTACTGTTCGATAGAGCGAAGGGTACGGGTCATGTCCTCTGCAGTCGGAATCTAGGGATAGATGGGTACCGTTCAGTCCTTCACTATGTGTAGACTCAACATCTGTCTACCCTGCCCGATGTATGACGTGAAGCACAAACCCGTGTACATGTCATTGTGTATGGTGTACTTTAGCCTAAATTCCACTTCATGAGTTTAAGTAAACGCGGTGGCTAAAAATCCATTCGACCGCTTCCTGTTGCCGAGTTCCAGGAAGAAAAACCGAGCTTACTAGATATCAATACATCGGACTTCAGTGAGAAACCGATGAACGGACGCAAGACTGTGTCGTGTTCAGAGTTCTTCATTTGGTAAAAGCACTATCTTTCTTGTGATCCGTGGGAAGATGATTGACTGAAGTCATACCTTCTTGTGTTGTATCAAGAAGACTGCAGTTTAGAGCATTACTACTACTTCAATCAAGCACACTCCCACCGGTTCTTGGTAACGATATTACCTTTTCTATTGAAGAGCAGTGGTGAACTTCGGAATGATGAACTGCTGACAAAATGCTTCTCGAAAAAATGTCGGTGATGGATTGATCGTCTGACAAAAGTTTGAAGAAATCTTCAGCTTTGTTTTCCAATGGTGGAATGAATTATTTCTACTCAATATCTGACATCTGGGGAGCATGAACAACTGGGTGATCAGCTGTAGTGTACACTTAATTGTGTATTTAGTGCACAGAAATGCTCTTATTTCAATGGGCTACCTTCCTACTGTCCACAAGTGGATCAGATTCTGTCGGTGCTTTTAGCTAGCCATTTTTGTCATCTTTTTACCCGCATGTTTAATATTCTGATCAAATCAAGCTACAAAACAAGGTATGACGGTCTCATAAATTACATCGACCCGCTGTAATGTAATATGCAATGCATCAAAATTCTGACGGTATACTGTTATTTTTACAGGAATAAAATAAGAGGCAGTAAATATAGGAGAAATGGCTTAATCGTGGCTGAGTGGCTTCAGAATGGTCCATTTCAAGGTAATGTACATATTGGAATAAACAATGGTATTGTATGTAATGGGAAAAGCTTTCCTGTGATGCAGCGTTAGGTGCTCAAGTGTGACCAAACCAGGCAATCCAATATATTGAGCAATCTATGACCACACAATGAATAGAGTCATGGTTGGCTGCTTTGTTTAATTCCCTTGATGATGTCAAGTGGTGAAATGTTAATTTCAGCAGAACAGAATTTATGATTCATGATCTATATATTTAGGATTGGTATAGCGTGTGTGATGTACTAATCCATGTTTTGCTCGATTTTTGTTTTCAATAGAGTTTGTATTTGCTTTAGAATTCGGAGTTGTTGTTTTTTTTTCTATTTTGTTTTGTTTTTTAATTATTTTATTTATTTTTATTTAGCTTTACATGTATTTAGTTTTTTATTTAATTTTTAATTTTTATTTAATTTTTATTTGTTTTAATTTATTTTTAATTATCGTTATTTATTTTTTTATTTTTTTAAATTTTTTTCTTTATTTTTATTTGTTTTTATTTATTTTTAATTATTTCTATTATTTATTTCTATGATTTATTTCTATCATTTATTCTATCATTTATTCTATCACTTATTTATGATTCTTTATTTAAACTTTTGTTTTTTTTTATTTAGTTTTTGTCCATCCTTTTTGATATTTATTGATTTTATAATCTATTTTTAATTATGATTTATTATTTTTATTTATTTTTAATTTTTTATTCATTTTTATTTACTCTGCACCACCCCAACAACCATTCACTTGGTCTTCTTGAAATCAACAAGAAACACAGAAATTAAGGTCATACCACTTGTCCTTGTGAGGCTAAACAAATCAAACAGAATTGTTTCCTTGTGCAACGAAAGCATTAAATTTAATGGACAACCTCTCACCATTTCAGAGATTGAATCGAACACGAAAATGCTCTGATTAAATATTCACTAGTCCTCCATCAACTTGCTATTTACAATATTTCACAGTAAACAGACCAATTATAGCATTTTAAAAGTATTTTCGACTTTGAGTGTGGCTTTTGTGCATAATTTACTTGGTCTAAGTGTTGCTGCCTGGTTTTTCTATGCACAAGTAGGCAGAGTGTATTAAACACGGAAGGGTACCAACAAAACATAGGAAACTCACCACCTTTTATACAATAGATCGTTTTCATTTGCAGAATGGTGTAGCATAAAAAAATCCATAACACTATTTTATTTCTTATTTTAGTTCAACTTTTGACATTAACCGCCTCATCTTGAGTTGAAGGTTGAAGGTGCTCCACGGGAGCCACTTGTGCGAGTTGGCATTCCAAGAGCTGTTCACCATTCTTGGTTTCCTTGTGTCTGAAGCCGGTGACAGACTGGCGCCTAAGCTACGCGTCGTGCAATCAGATCTTTCAGTAGGCCTAGGTGTTTCGGTCCGTGTTACCGCCTCCTTGATTGGTTGATCGCTTTCCCGACGCGTTGCTTACGCGCCAGTCTGTCACCGCCTTTACGCTGATACCAGTGACACAAATGACTTACGATAGTTTTCTCAAGCTGACCCCACCCCATAGAGCTAACTGTAACTAGCCAGTTTGCAATATTTATCAATCGAATAGAGCCAGTTTTCAGAGTTAATCAATCGAATAGAGCCAGTTTTCAGAGTTAATCAATCGAACAGAGCCAGTTTTCAGAGTTTATCAATCGAATAGAGCCAGTTTTCAGAGTTTATCAATCGAATAGAGCCAGTTTTCAGAGTTAATCAATCGAATAGAGCCAGTTTTCTGCTTTATCAATCGAATAGAGCCCATTTTCAGTGTTTATCAATCGAATAGAGCCAGTTTTCAGCTTTATCAATCGAATAGAGCCAGTTTTCAGTGTTTATCAATCGAATAGAGCCAGTTTTCAGTGATTATGAATCGAATACAGCCAGGGCGAGAAAAGCCCTTCAACTTCGGATTTATTCCATTTTATAAGATTTTTAGTTTTCTTTTAGATGAACACCCACTTGAGTGCCGACAAAAAATGACTCATTTACGTATGAATTCTGTGTATATGGCTTCTCCAACGAGCAGGTCGCTACCTTGGCCATACGATGTGATCTCATGTGCCTATCCACCATTAAGAGCCCGAAATTACCGAGAGAATGACATGAATAGAGAAATCTATCCACCGTTTAGGGACTGTTTGGATGTGAGATCCGACCGGTCACGCATACAAGTCATCCCATGTCTGTGGCAGTCATTTTATATTAGAATCATTTTGGGACTCCCCGGTGAGCCGGAATGAAACCCATTCATTCTAATCTAACATTATTTGAGCTGCGTTTTAAAAAGGTGTGATTGTTTTTCCCAAAACGTTCACTTGGCACAAGGGACCCGCGAGGGGACTTGGGCCGATGGTGTCTCTTTCTTTTGCTTTCATAATTTTGTTTACCCCCATTACCAGTGGAATAGAGCCTTTTCAATCTTTATCAATCGAATAGAGCCTATTTTCAGTCTTTATCAGTAGAATAAATCCAGTTTTGAGTGTTTATCAATCGAATAAGTCCAGTTATCAGCGTTTATCAATCGAATAAGTCCAGTTTTTAGTCGTTATCAGTCGAATAAAGCCAGTTTTCAGTCTTTATCAATCGAATAAGTCCAGTTTTCAGCGTTTATAAATCGAATAAAGCCAGTTTTTAGTCGTTATCAGTCGAATAAAGTCAATTTTCAGTCTTTGGCCCGTATGCACAGACGTTCCTCCACTCACACTTGAGTGTGAGGTCGATCTTTACCTATTGTTTGCAGGGTAGAATACAAAAGATTAAGGTCGACCTCACACTCAAGTGTGAGTGGAGGAACGTATACGGGCCTTTATCAATCGAATAAAAAAGCCAGTTTCCAGCCTTTATCAATCGAATAGAGCCAGTTTCCCTTGATCAATGGTCTTGATGACAACGAAGTTTTTCCACTTCCCAGGGCATCTGGTTTCCTTCCCTGCATCGACTCATTTACTAAGCATTTCCTATCTCTAGCGTTGATTTGTGTCTATTTTTCTTGGGATCAGTTTTGTGTCAACAGTTTTGAATCCAATGTGGACGAGAATAATCTCGATGGCTTAATTTCATTAGCTCTGCAAACTCATGACACTCTGAACTGATCGAATGAACCTTTGACATTTTGACGTCCCCCTGCCATTCGGTTTTTCCACATCTGCATTCAACGAAAAATGGCGCAAATTGTTTCAATTCCCAGTCAGGCCATTTGACCAATTCTCTTCTCCCGGATCGTTCACCAATCTAGCACCATTCCACCAGCGTCACATATATAATTCATGCCCTATCTCATCTATGGGGAAATTATCGCATCGTTTCGCTATTTTTGGCGAGATAAAATGATACATCGTTCCGTCTTCCAGTGGCGACGGTTTTATACACACCAGTTCTTCTGGCAGACGATGAAATGACAGTCATGATTCCGAGGCCGCCGATTCGCATGACGAACTCTATATCATACTTAAACTTGACAGTTTTTAACGTAATTGGAAATAAATTTTAAACTTCTCTTCCATGTAAATTATGATTTTGATAAGCTTCAGTCAGGCCACGTTGGCTTGAGTCTGTAAAATTAATTGGACACTCGCTTCAAAAGTTTCCAACTGCGGCTAATCATTCACGGTCAATATAAAATCCGGCATCTGTGTATTTTTTTCTTTCTGATATCTTATCGGTCACGTGGCCTTTATAAGAAATTCGCATTCATTGATCATGATTTCTTAGCAAAATCACAGCAAAATTTTCGATGTTTATGCAAATTTATGCAAATCTGCATCTAAAAGGCATGAAGATAGGGAGTAGAAATTGTATATTTTGATTTTATGGGTTTAACAAACAGTGCAAATTTCATAAGTGCAGGACGATACACGAGGGAGCAATGCGTTTCAGATTAAGAAAAGGGAAGCAGACTTGCAGTCAATTTTCTTGTATTTCCTTGAATTACCTTCGAACTAACGTCACGTTGGAGCCACGACTGTTCATTAAACTCCTCCATTCCATGTTAAGTTGGAGGAGAAAGGCATACTTCTATCTACACCCATTTGTACATTAAACAAATATGCAACCAACAGGATAAATTTAACTTTGAATAGAATAAGTTTCAGTCTAAATCAATTATTCACGAATTGAAATTTGCGTGTTGGATCCCATGAAAACAAATTTCATCTGATTATAAGGTTTTATGATGCTTCCTCTATTGGTTTATCCCCCATTTTATACCCTATAGTATTGTTAACTACTTTGTTCAAAGAGTTTATCTTCACCCACTCATGTCGGAGTTATGGAAATCGATGTCCTAACCAGACTGGAGCGACATGTGCCCAACCGGGAAATTCTGTTGAATCTAAAAGCAAAGATTTTTATTCGAGTTAAAGGCTTGTGTTAAAACATTCTCCGCCAACGCTATACTGATAATATAATTCCAAGGCATGGAAAATTTCAACAAATGATTTTTTTGACGAGGGGGTTGCTGTTTTTGTTGTAGTTTTTGAGAACTTTTCCTGTTTTTATTTTTCAATACAGCTTACAGTGTAGGTTGATTGGGATAGCCTACTGAGCCGAGCTGTCGCCGGGGGAGATAAGTTTCAAGGACGACACAATCGTTTTTCGACGCCTCAATAGGTGGCACTGCCAAATATGAGACTGAGCACCTGCCAAAATTTGTGGCCCTCCACCACAAAACGATTCGGAAGTCGCATGGAAAATGAACCAAAACTTACTGAGACCGGAAGACACCAGGAAACAAGGAAAGAAAAGGAATCCACTCAGACTTCACAATAGACAGATAATTCTGAAATTGACAGACATTTCAGTCCCAACTTGCCAACTTCGGAGCGACTTCCGTCTGGTTTTGTGGTGGAGGGTCACATATGAGAATCCTATTCCAAACACAGACCAATGAAGTCGGACAAGGTACCAGTCATCGTCAAATGTGACCTTGACCTTGCCTATGATGAGTAGAAACAACGCCATTGATTGGTTCCCGCAGTTTGGCATCTGACGATGGTGCTAAACCGCTCGATACGTATCTAACCCAAGCCTGGCGTCCAGACGCCTACTTTGTATTCAGCACACGCTGACCAATCCAAACCAATTTCTTCTCAAATCGTCGCTAGTTCTCGAAATGAATTGATGGCGCGACCCGGGCCCACAAGAACACTAAACGAACGATAACCACATGGAGAATGCCAGGCAGACATAATCGCTCTGAAACAAGTGCAGGGCAAAGAAACATGTTAAAATTATCTGAGCAGCATAGTGAACAAGAACCGCAAATCTCCTGAAATATGCGTGAATGGTTTGCAAGCGATTTTAAAAATGCATCGCATGGCCTTGTGTGCTGTGCAGAGACATGTCACAGCTTACTTAACCTCTGATTGTTTGACAAAGACAGACGAGCCAATCAACATCAAGTTTGCATTCACTGCGCAGATTCAAATTCCAACTTACATGCGATCTGATAGGCTGTTAGAATGGAGAAGCCTACGAGCACCATCGAGCGCAAAATCATGTCAACCAATCACAGCACTTGTTATTAATGATCCAATCACTATTCGTGTTTATTCGAGTTGATAGGTTTCTCAGTTTTGACAACAGAAAAAACGTTTGTGAATTGCCCTGCTGCTGATACAAGGGTTGCTGACTACTAATGGTGTCGAGATTATGACCAGAGCAGGTCCATTTGTTTCTTCAACAAGTCAACCCAACATTATAAACGAGTTTCACAACTTTGGGCTGTGTGTGTGCATTTCAAATCTAACATTCTACTTCCAAGACCCATTTTACGAGAAAAAAAACATCTATTCTTCTATATTTTACTTTAAATTGCAGAGCGTCGTGGGAATGAGACGCATGTTTTGGTTACTAAACATCGGAAATTCATGGTTTTTCTTAAATTGACACCACAAATAGAACTTGGACCAATTCGTGTTGGAAACCCGTCAAAACAAGCAAGTGAGATTAGTTCCATTCTCACAGTAAATTATACTGATTACTGCAACTTTCACACACACAACAAGATTACAATTCTACCAAGACGTGAGAGGAATCGAACACATTGTCGGGAATGTTCGGTGAAGATCGGAATACTTCGATTTTTTTCTAGGTTTTCTTTTCTTGTGTTTTTCTCAGCTTCCTGAAGAGTTCTTTAATGTGTAACTATGGGTTCTCTTTGGGGCCTTCTAATGGAACCCTTAGGTTCTCCTTGAACCCTTAAAGTCCTGATTTCATTTTCGGTCTTCCCCAACGATCATGAACCTCATCGGTCCTGGGCTAGAAATGTCGGGGTTCCATTTTTAACTCCTCCTCTTACTAGGGTAGTTCGAACTTTCGTTCTATCCTGAATTTATAAGCTTTTGTAAGGAACGTCGGCAGTTCTGTATGAAGTTTGTAAAGTTCTTTTTTTTGGATAAATGGGTCATCATGGTTCTTTGACACGATGAGAGGTTCATGACACGAAAAAATCTTCTTAGAAATCATTTTCACTGTATTACTTATTCTAAGCATTTTCAGCGCCCAAAACAAGTTTGATATCGAAGAATGATGAGCATCCAACCTTCTTTGACAACAAGAGCTACACATTTCCTGCATTTTTTACTGATATTGGAAAAACACAACACTCACAGCTGCAAAGATGATTCTAGCGGGTCAAATATTAAATTGGGGGAAATATTTTGTCAATGTGTACCACCAACATACCTGAATTGTAACTCGGGGAGATCCCAGGCCATCGATTGAATTAGTGCTGACCATCTGCTTACAAATAAACTCATGATACTCCCCACGATACTACCCTGGTGATTTGCAAGCGGTACCGCGTCAGTTTTATCGTGTGTGTGTGAATTTGATGCTGTTTAACAGGGCGCACTTGTGTCAAAAGAAGATTTTCTCAAAAGTGTTTTGTTCATGCAATATTTACAACGTCAGTTTTTCTCATTCTACTTGCAGGTTCTGGTGTGAAAGGAAAGAAATTCTTGGGCAAAAGTGTCCGATTCTTTTGAATGGAGGACTGTCGTAGATTTTGGAAACTTTAGAACCATTAATACATGTACTCTGTGTGAGAGTTTTCCTGTGCAAGTTGGCTTAAGAGGAACTCGGCGGTAGAATGCTATGGGCAGTTGTTTGTGTCACTATTCAAGGTGTAAGACCTATGGGCAGTTGTTTGTGTCACTGGTCAAGGTGTAAGACCTATGGGCAGTTGTTTGTGTCACTGGTCAAGGTGTAAGACCTATGGGTAGTTGTTTGTATCACTGGTCAAGGTGTAACCCTAAGGAAACCAAGAATAGCGAGCTATCCATTGAGAGCCAACTTGCCGGAGGAAACTCGCACGTGGAGGAGCGCTTTCAGTTTCAAAAACTTTTTGATGATCGCCTGAATTTACGCGTAAAAAAGAAAATTTGTCTCTTACCTTCATGTTTCAGGTAATCCTGGAAAAAGTCAGAGATTCTGTTGTCCGCAAACGATGGTTTGATCGAAGGTTTGTCAACTGCACTGCTAGTTGTTTATTCCTTGACGTGTCGGCTCAATCTGACAGAACCGAGTGTAACTTTCTCCGCAGCATGGGATGACGTCACAACGACTGCAGTTTCTGTGACGTCACGGCCATACGGATGACATGCACCACACGGGAAGCGTTTTAAAAGCGTCCTTCCCACACACAACGAAGTTTATTTCATTTATAGATCCAAGCGCAGTGAGAGGAAACTATTAAGATTCTCAGATGTGATATTTTAACATCTACAAATGCATGTGATGCAAATCCTGGTTTACTCTGATATCTACTGCTAACTGAAGAGCGAACGCTGATTCACACGATAGCATACATGTAGCAGTGCATGGGAAAAGCGGTCGATAGTAAGCCTGACTCTTTTATAGCCATCTGGTGTGAGGATGGTGCAGCGGTTATGGCATGGATGATGAAGACATGAGGCCTTCGTACAGCCCTATGGAGAAACCCACGACATGATGGCAGTGTCCCTGTCTTTTCTGTTCTAAGGACAGATAAGGTGAGCATTGGATTTTCCAGTTCTCTACAAGTAAATTTTTATAATTCAATTCCTAATTGTCGCATTCTTCCCCTCCAGGCTGACTTGGACGAGTCTCCACTGTGGAACATGTTCTGAGGACAGATAAGGTGACCATTATAATTTCCTCTAGTTTTCCACCCGTCAGTTTATCATTCTACATTGTATTCCTAATTCTTCCATTCTACCTTTCCAGGCTGACTCCAGTGATGTTGGTTACTTTGTGAAGTCTCATACTAGGTCACGTGCCTGGAATTGACCAATCAGCGCGAGGTTACGAGATATTCGTCATCACGTGGTCCTACATGTAAATCTCAATGGATGGCGCATGGCCCAACATGAAACTACTTATCTGCAATGGATTCGTAGTTACTCCTGCTTAGCTCAGGTGGCAGCACCAGTCAGTTGGTGTGTGTTTTGGTGGCCAACTACCTTGTCGCATACCGTGGTCCTTGGTGTGGAAAAGCTCAGGAGAATGTAAAAAAGACAATAATATTGAATGTGGATCGAGTTTCTTATTCTTCTTGTTACGTTTCATTGAATATTTTCCGATGCCTCGAGGAAACTGATCATGTTTCCGATGAAATGCGTTGCCATGGTTTCTGAAGAGTATGTGTAAACAGTATTCACAAATCGTTGGTGAAACGGACGGAAGTTAGCCGTTTATTGGTGATTTGACCTTGTGAAGCAACTCAGTTGCCATAAAGAAATAGTGCCATTGCATTGTATTAAAGGTGCAGTGTGACCGAAGAAACGGGGACGAGGTAAGGGACCCTAGAGGTTCTTCACTGACATCACGACGGTCACGTGACTGCAAAGGACGACGTCAAAACTGTCACGTCATGACATTTTGACGTCACGATCTGTGTGTTGACTGACGGCCAATATGGCGGCATCATGTCGTCATGGAAATGTGACGTCACGTGAAGAACCTCTATAGGCAGGTGGCTGGGCTCATATCATCACTGTGGTCACTTCATCACAAGTGGCGCTGGCAACTGACAACCTGAAGATTTGAGCTAAAATGTCGATGTTTAGTGTACAATGTATTTTAATTGCAACACATGTCAGAGTTAGGTTCCGTGAGATAAACTCGGGCACATGGGACTTTATCCAGCTGCGGATGGGAGATAGAATTTGATTTGACAGGGTCAGTTGTTGGCATGAAGAATGAGTGTCCAAACTTTGGGATGCTTCTCGGGGGCCCCGGTCGGTGCATGTCCAAAACTTAAAGGTCACTTGTTCTTGCAATCACTTGGTCTATTTTGTTTGAACATCGCTGGGAGTGCCATCAGAAATAGGTCGCGCCATTCATTGGACCCAGTACCTAGATTGTCAGGAAGAATGAGAGATTTAGAGTAAATTTTCTGTTTACTCTGGTCTCCAAACCCGAATGCATATGCCTACTTTTAATAGCGCGGCCGCATCTTTGTTGTAGTTCTACACCCGACACTTTTTGATGGATATCCGTACTGCCATTTTGTCAACATATGTTCGTAGTTTTTAAATCGACGCAAGGTGCCTTTAAATGCCTCACTCCTGGCATGACTGATGTAGTGGTGATGTGATCATGCAGCGATGAAGCTTCCTCAGTCAATGTCAGTGCTGGTAGCGGCGTTTCGTGTGTGATCAGGAAGGTTTCATAGACGGCAGATGGGCATCAAGGATTTATCAAATTTGTAGGCCAGGTAGGTGTCAATATCATGTTTTTCACTACGTTTTCTCGTCATATGCTGTCACTGCTTTATTGTAGCTTCAGGCCATTATAGTTGGAGCATCGTCTGTCGTGTGTGACATTACCATATGGGTCACCATTAGTACGCTATTGATATTGTATAGAAGCACTGAGTGAATGATATTGGTTGCACTACACGTTGCCTACTGTTGTGTTTACGGCTAAATAGGCACTTAGTTCCATTGGCATGCTTGGTGTCGATATTGTCATGGAAGTATCGGTAATACTTCCATGATGTAGGCCTAAATAAAATAGGCCTTGTGCTCGGCCTTCTATAAAGGCCTTTACACACGATCCAATTTTCCATCAAATATTTTGGAAATTCAGATTCCGGGGCTTTAATGTATAAACCCGCATGTAGGCCTTTATTGAGCATCAGAAAATTGGATGAAAAATTGGATCGTGTATGGGCATGGTTCCTATATAGCCATAGTATGAGATGTTCGTCTGCTGTAGGCCTAGGCCTACCTTTCATGACCATCTGGTACATCTGTTGCGTCAAGAGAATGTAGACAGAGATTACATCTACCAATCCTGAATTTAACCATAGGCTTAAACAGCTGCGTGAAATATTTAATTAGTAAATATAGGCCTAAAAGGATCATTATTAAGCTGCATACATGTATCGATAATATAGGCTGTTTCAGTAGAAATATTCAATATTGCGGTATTTGAAATTATTTTCAGGAAATGACGTCACTATTGTAAACATCAAGCGACGATGGCTGGAAGTGATAACAGTGAGGATGAGCTGTTTAATAAAGGCATCGATGAAAATAAGGAAAGTAAGTACACAACAAGTTGTCATGGTTACGTGACCCACTTTGGAATAATCATGTAATTGTCAAGGAATGGATAAGAAAATGAATAAAATAATTTAAAAGATAAAATAAGATATAAAATAAAAATCAAATAAAAAATGATTGAAAAAATGTGTAAATAAAATAAAATTATATGAATAAAATGAAAAAATAAAACACTGAAATGAATTGAAATGGAAATAAAATAAAAAATGTAAAAAGGGAAATAAAATAAAATAAATAAAATAAAAAATTTAATGAAATAAAATGAAAATAACGTAAAATAAAAACAAAACAATAAAATAAACATTTAATTAAAATGAAATGAAATAAAAATACAATACAATAGAAAATAAAATCAAATGAATAAAATGAAAAAATGTTAAATGAAATACAATGCAAAAAAATGGAAATAAAATTAAATTAAAATGCAATGAAATGAATAAAATAATAAATAACATAAAATGAAGATAAGATAAAGTTAAAAATACAATAATAATAATAAAGTAAAATAAAATAAAAATTGAATGAAATGAAATAAAAATAACGAAAAGAAAAGAAAAATAGAATAAAAATAAAAAACACAAAAATAAAATAAGATAAAAATGATGATAATAAAAAACAACTTAGTTGGTACAAGACAGCAAATTACAAACCTGCTTCAAGCTCATTTAAATTGACCTGCTTTTCTTGACAACTTCACAACATTAACCTTTTGGGCGCCATTTAGATGAAGATTGGGCTCTTGACCTGTCAGTCATGTCACAAGATTGACAAGATACCATATCATACTGCCCTTCATATTTAATTATAAAGCCTGGGCGTATCGGTGTGTACCATCATAAAAGTTCAGAGGCATTGAAAGTGTCAGTGTGAAAGTCGTCCGGGTGCTCTGGATTTTTTTTCTAATTTTTTTGACCTAACAGTTGCAGTACGTTCCTGATAAATTCCGTCAGAGCCACTAGGTGGCTTTTATGATTAATCTTGGATGAAGGATTTCTGCAGTCTGTTCCAAAGTTTTGTGCTGTGACTGCTGAATAAACTGACTTTGTTCTTCCGATTTGGAGTTGGAATACAAAACCCTTCTTGAACCTTTCTCTCTGATAGTGTATCTGTCGATTAGGAAAGCAGATATTGTGGCTAAATTTTACTTCTCAACGTCTCTTGTTTTCTGGATTTGACGTCATCCAATAAAATGTCAAACAGAGTTGCTCCATATAAAGGTAAGTTTCAAATTCTGATGTGTTCAGAAAATAACTTTCTGTTCATTCGTCAATTGAGGAATCTGAGTTGTGATCCTTGAGGAAATGGAGAAAGCTATGAAGCTTCCAAATTGCAGCGATTATTCTGTACAGCACAACAAATAATCCCTGCAAATTGCAAGTGCATAGCTTTTTCCGTTTTCCCAACCCGTTGGTTGAGGAATGAGGAATGATCGTTTCTGTTCGAAGATGTCCGAGGCCCTTCAATTCAACGCCCTCCGAAGAATGCCGAATTTAGTCTTACTTCTCTATCAAGCAGTTTGACGGGGTACCGGTTGCTCCACCTATGCATATCTTCATGTAATACCTGTCACTGTCCTTATCGCTCAGTGTTCCCCACATTATTTAAGGGAAACGCTTGACAACAGACTGAACTTATGTCTGTGTTTCTGTTGTCAGGTGGCGCCTTATTTCGTTAGTCTATTGTAGGGCAACACTAACAGATAACGAACAACTACTGATGTGACGATGGTACTGAATGTGTACACTGGCCAGATACCTGACAGCTGACATGTCATATCAGTCAGTATTGAGAACAAGTTCGAGTACTCTCTCATGTTTCAACTTATTATCAGTCGGTGCCATATAGAAATTGTAGTTATTTTTTTCTCAGAATTTAATCCAGTTCACCCACTGCCACACTCAGATTTTCTAATTAGCATATTCCTGTAAACTTGATATACGTACAAGTTATGAAAGAAACCAAACCAATAAAGCAATAGATGCGAAATAAAATTTATATTTTAATTTACTTGAAAAAAACACACCTCCATTCTTTTCATGAGATTGAAACATAATATATAGTTCTTGTGACCCAACTATCAGACGACATGTCAATGTATTGTTGACAGAATTCTAAAATGTATTGTACCAGTTTTCTCGATATTACATTGTCGTTCACTTTGCGAGATCGCAATGCATGCATAACCATATCGAGAAAATACATGTACCACCATAAGGTGTAGTAAAAACAGGTACCGGGTACACTGAATGTATAGTGAAAACGTCTAGGCCTAGGGCCAACAGTGTTTCTAAAACTGAATGCGGAACTACTATGTTGTCTGCCTACCATTGCTATTCTTGTCGTTCTTGTGTCGGATTATTTCTGTGATATTAAGTGCTGATCAGCAGCTGTGGTCGTTTACACGTCATTATTAATTATTAGTCGGTCAATTGGGGAAAAATTCCGGCTGCCAGTTCCGACACCACCCAAGGCGATACCAACTAGGAATTCACCTACCACAAACGTTCCTGTTAATTCATTGTGATGATGGTCAAGGTGCAGATAGGGTGAATGGTCACGGCGGGGGTCACGGATACCTGTGTAATTAAGAAGAATTAATTAGTGCGGTACTTTACGTGTACATTATAACGAGAATTTCCTGAAGTCTCTATTTCTGGGTTAGGCTGCTGATGAAAAAAAATGGAGACAGACGAGCGTGAACTTGTCCCCTACAAAAGTAAGTTTCTTCAGCTGCTTTGACTTGCAGCAAGGTTTAAAACCCACTGGAGAGATTTTGTAACATCGGGTGAGATTTTCTAACGTTACAAAATCTCACCACTGGAGAGATTTTGTAACATTACAAAATCTCACCACTGGAGAGATTTTGTAACGTTACAAAATCTCACCACTGCATGGAGAGATTTTGTAACCTTACGAAATCTCACCACTGGAGAGATTTTGTAACGTTACAAAATCTCACCACTGGAGAGATTTTGTAACGTTATAAAATCTCACCATTGGAGAGATTTTGTAACATTACAAAATCTCACCACTGGAGATTTTTTGTAACATTGCGAAATCTCACCACTGGAGAGATTTTGTAACGTTACGAAATCTCTCCAATGTTGGTGATAAAACCACGCAAGTGCCATATGTTGGTGATAAAACCACGCAAGTGCCTTATGTTGGTTATAAATCCGCGCAAGTGCCATATCTTGGTGATAAAACCGCGCAAGTGCCAAATCTTGGTGATAAAACCACGCAAGTGCCATATGTTCGTGATAAAAGCACGCAAGTGCCATATATTGGTGATAAAGCACGCAAGTGCCATATGTTGGTGATAACAGCACGCAAGTGCCATATGTTTATGATAAAACCAGGCAAGTGCCATATGTTG
>NMRB01001097.1:87169-118055 GCA_002633025.1 Notospermus geniculatus | reverse complement strand
ATATGGCACTTGCGTGGTTTTATCACCAACATATGGCACTTGCGTGGTTTTATCACCAACACATGGCACTTGCGTGGTTTTATCACCAACATATGGCACTTGCGTGGATTTATCACCAACATATGGCACTTGCGTGGTTTTATCACCCACCTCGTGATGGGTCCACCTTGTCGCGAATTCGTCTCTCCCTGGTGTAGGTGCAGTCTTCACTGGGCTTCTCACAGTCGACGCGTTCCCGGTATTCATACGGAGGGTCATATGACCAGTCCTTCCATTCTCCGTGAGCTGGAAGATGATGCAGGGAAGAAACCGAAATGAGAGAGAGACTTTCCTGATATGGTCATTTCGACACCATTCGCGGTAGGTAGGCCTACAATCAGGTGATGTTGATGTGTGCTTAGGTACTTTGTACACTGTTAGAAATAACAGAAGATTTTACAGAAAATCTGTGCAGCAGAGTCCCCAGGACGGTTCTGTAAAATTACAGTCCTGATCTGTAAAATTACAAACTTAAATAAATGTCAACAGAGATTTGACTGGAGGCTGACCAAATTATATTTTCATACTGCCCTCAGAAGGCATCATTATTGGATGTCCAATGGAGTCCAACCAATACAGGAAAACATGAATCATACCATAAAAAAATTATGTAAATTTACAGAAAGTGCTGGGGACTCTGCTGCAGGGAATTTCTGTAAAATTACTACAGAATTACTACTGTAAATTTAATAATTTCTAACAGTGTAGATCGCCACGTATCCAATATGGCCACCAAGACGGTCATCTTGAATTTGGTGGTCATTTTGAGTTTCGATTCGGTTTTCCGAGTAAGAAGGCACCGTTGGTTTGGAAACCTTGTAGTAATCTAAGACGTAGTTCACAAAAAAAACGATTATCTGGAGTCGGAACGTTCCCTAAACCTTCCAAAGCGAACTGGATGAATCGTTTTAAGACTTACGGACATCTTTCATCCAATCTGGTTCCGGTATGGCAGCAACGAACGCCATCACAGCGGCAGCAAGGATGAGATACTTCATCTTACCGAGGATGGGCAGTTTTACGGTTGTAGTGGAAGAGGTGCGAAGGTTTTACAGTGATCCTCAGACGGCGATGCTTCGGGACGAACTGGCGCGAGATGAAAAAGTTTGGCCTACCATATGTAAAGGTAGGTCTATTTCTCGCCGATGCAACGTTCAAATAAAGATAACCTCTTGCCGGATTTGATAACAAAATTTGTTTCTGTCAATTTATGGTCTTTTGTCATGTGTTTTTGGCAGACGAACAACTAGGACACGTGATATGTATTACGTGTAGTTTATTTGAAAACTGATACATTTAACGACTATTTTCATTGCTTTCCTTTTCCTAACACGCCTTGGCCTGTGTATATTCACCTTCGCAGATTGTATGCCGTGGACAGGGACGATGGCGAGACGTCATTCCCTTTGTACAGCGACTCCATTCAGTCCAATCGCCCGGTTCAGCGACTGAAAAGAAACAGACCTACATAAAAACCCCAGAATGACATTAAATATATAGTAATCCCACAGGGGTGTGGGTGAGGTATATGCCTAGATGTAGGTCTATGCCTACATGTAGTAACCTACTCTACATGTATGTCACGCCCCTGTCGTGGTCCCCCTACGATATGCACATGCAGTGGACGTCTAGGAGGACGAAAGTGCTGTAATCATCATATGTACAGATGAGACCAATCCTAATGCGCAGTTTATGCAAATCAGATGAGTAGACTAACCTGGATCCACCTTGTCACGAATTCGTCTCTCGATCCTGAATGTGCAGTCTTCATGGGGTTTCTCACAGTCGACGCGGAAACGGTATTCATACGGAGGGTCATATGACCAGTCATCCGTCCACTCTCCGTGTGCTGAAACATAAAATCAGGTGATTTTAATACATGCCTGTTAATGATGGCCATCCAAACGGCTATTTCTAGAATGAGCGGAAATTCTATATGGCCACCAGGGCGGCCATCTTGAATTTCCACTCATTCTAGAAAAAAGCCGCTTTCGCGAAATGACGTACGTACAATCATCTGGAGTCGGAACGTTCTCTAACCTTTTGAAGCAGAATGGGTGTGATAGAATCTAATGCCCCTAGATATGTGAAGCCCCCAACAATAAAGTGTACGGATTAAGCGGCACGATTCAGCTGGACTCTACAAAAATGCAGACACCTCAATCCTGAACAAACAATACAGGGGCACATCATATGAAGACGGAGGCATTAGATTTTATCACACCGGGTGTGAAACTTAAATCGTTTTGTTACTTACGGAGATATTTCATCCAGTCTGGTTCCGGTATGGCGGCAACGAACGCCACAACAACAGCAGCAAGGATGAGATGGCGCATCTTTCCGAGGATGGACGGTTTCGCGGTTGTAATGGAAGAGGTGCGATGGTTTTACCAGTGCTGCTCACACGGCGATGCTTCGGGACAAACTGGCGCAAGATGAGGGAAGTTGGCCTGATTATCATGTAAGATATTTCTCACCGATGCGACGTTCAAATACAGATAACCACCTACCGGATTTGATAATCGAATTTGTTGTTTGTTTTTTTGTCCATAAAATATTGTCGTTTCTGTCATGCCAACAGCACGTTTTGCTATCACGAAAATAGATATAACCATCTGCTAATATTATTATGACCTCCAACACTCACGGAGGTGTAGAGGTCATATTGATTTCTCAGGGTTTCTTTCTATGTGTGTCCATCATTTATTTTCTATGAACGGATCCGAAAAACCGCTAATCGTACCACCATCAAACTTTCACCGAGGCTGCAATGCACAATTCTCTAGATGCGAAAGGTGCGGTTTTGAAATTTGTTCTGCGCTTTACGAGTTTTGGGGCATTTTAAGTGAAAATTTGCCTGCCGCCTTGGCGGGATGACGTCATCAGCTCCGACGGTAATTTATTCCGTTGCTATGACGTATTGCTGTACAGATCAACAATGACGTCGAGATCACGACGTCATCACGCGTGCTCCTTGTTTGGGAGGGGGGGCTGGGCGTGCTGGTGGAAAAAGGTGCCTCAAAAGGTTCACAAGTGTTTAAAACTATTGAAATGAAACTGACATCCAGCTTCTGATCGATTTCCCACACAAAAGGCGTCCATTGTATAGGACCTAGTTGCGATGTGCTGCCCTCTATCGTAGTGATGATCCCCATTCAATGGATTTGTGTAACGATACACTGAGTACGTAAACCAGAAAACATCTTGGCAGACGAACAACTAGGACACGTGATATGTATTAGTTTATTTGAAAACTGATACATGTACATTTAACGACTATTTTCATTGCTTTCCTTTTCCTAACACGCCTTGGACTGTGAAAATTCACCTTCGCAGATTGTATTTCGTGGGCAGAGACGATGGCGAGACGTCACACAGGGGCTCCATTTAGTCCAATCGCCCAGTTCAGCGACTGAAAAGAAATAGACGTTCATAAAAACTCTAGAATGACATTAAATTCATAGGAGGCCTAATGTAATCCCACAGGATTGTAATACAGGTAAGGTACATGTATATGCCTACATGTAGGTCTATGCCTACTGTATGCCTACATGCCTATGTGCCTACATGTAGTACTCTACATGTAGGTCACACCCTGTCATGCCCCCCATACGATCTGCACATGCACCATGTGCACGACGACTCTGCAGTGGACGTTAAGCAAGGCGCACACGTGCGACTAAAATGGGGCGACTACCGATGCGACTACTACGTCGCATGCGATAATTACCTTTGAGGTCGATCAGTGATGTCATCCGCGACATCACTGATCTTCCAAGGAAGCATTTGTCGCAAACGAGTCAACAAAACTAAAAAAACTAAAAATATGTTCAGTCGCTGCTGTGGTCGCCTAGAAAATCGCTCGAAAAATCGCTGGTGTGCGCCATGCTTTAGGATGACGAAAGTGCAAAAATCACCACATGGACAGAGATCAATCATAATGCGCAATTTATGCAAATCAGATGAGTAGACTAACCTGGATCCACCTTGTCGCGAATTCGTCTCTCGATCCTGAATGTGCAGTCTTCATGGGGTTTCTCACAATCGACGCGGAAACGTTGTTCATATGGAGGGTCAGATGACCAGACATCCGTCCACTCTCCGTGCGCTGAAACATAAAATCAGGTGATTTTAATACATGCCTATTTTAATGATCGCCGTGCAACCGGCTTTGTCAGCAATGGTCGAAAATTCAATATGGCCACCAGGGCAGCCATCTTGAATTTTCGCTCATTCTAGAAAAAGCCGTTTTCTCGAAATGACGTACAATCACCTGGAGTTGGAACGTTCTCTAAACCTTTTGAAGCAGAATGGGTGAATCGGTGTTAATAGAATCTAATGCCCCTCGATATGTGAAGTCCCACCAATAAATTTTGCGGATTAAGCGGCACGATTCAGTTGGACTCTACAGAGACCAAACCTAATAATACTAGTGAACAAACAATGCAGGGACACATCTATGAGGACGGAGGCTCACACCAGATGTCAAACTTACGGAGATATTTCATCCAGTCTGGTTCCGGTATGGCGGCAACGAATGCCAAAACAACGGCAGCAAGGATGAGGTACCTCATCTTTCCGAGGATGGACAGTTTCGCGGTTGTAATAGAAGAGGTGCGAAGGTTTTACCAGTGATGCTCACTCGGCGATGCTTCGGGACAAACTGGCGCAAGATGAGGGCGGTTGGCATCAAGTAAGATATTTCTCACCGAGGCGACGTTCAAATAAAGATAACCACAGCTGCCGGATTTGATAACCAAATTTGTTGTTTGTTTGTTTTTGTCCATTTATTGTCGTTTCTGTCATGCCCACATAAAATAGATAATAACCATCTGTTATATTATTTATGACCTCCACACACTCACGGAGGTGTAGAGGCCATATTGATTTACTCAGGGTTTCTTTCGATGTGTGTCCATCAATTTTTTTCTGTGAACGGATCCGAAAAAACCGCTAATCGTTCCACCCTCAAACGTTCACCGAGTCTGCAATGTACAATTATCTAGAGGCGAAAGGTGCGGTTTTGAAATTTTTTCTGCGCTTTCCGAGTTTTGGGGCATTTTAGGTGAAAATTTGCCTGCCGCCTTGGCGGGATGACGTCATCAGCTCCGACGGTAATTTATTCCGTTGCTATGACGTCGCGCTGTACAGATCGACAGTGATGTCGAGATCACGACGTGATCACGTGTGCTCCTTGTTTGGGGTGCTGGTGCAAAAAGGTGCCTCAAAAGGTTCACAAGTGTTTAAAACTATTGAAATGAAACTGACATCCAGCTTCTGATCAATTTCCCACACAAAAGGCGTCCATTGTATAGGACCTACTTACGATGTGCTGCCCTCTATCGAAGTAGTGATCCCCATTCAATGGCAGCCATGGCCTTTGCATCGACATGATTCGTCGATATCCTGTTTTCTACGCTTCTGCGAGAAACTATGAAGTTATGTCACATTTGTGTAACGTTGCACAATCGAAGTACCTAAATCAGGAAATGACTTGGCAGACGAACAACTAGGTCACGTGATATGCATTAGTTTATTTCAAAACTGATACATTTAACGATACATGTATTTTCATTCCTCTCCTTCTAACACGCCTTGGCCTGTGAGTATTCTCCCTCGCACCGTTTAGGGTATGGGCAGGGACGATCGCGAGACGTTATGTGGTATACACAGCGACCCCATTCAGTCCAATCGCCCTGTTCAGCAACTGAAACGAAATAGACCGACATAAAATCTCAAGAATGACAATAAATTCTTGACATTTAAAATCCCACAAGGCTGTCACGGGTGAGGTATAGGCCTACATGTAGATATATAAGTAAACGCCTCTGTCATAGTCCCCCACAATCCAATATGCGGCCGTTAGGACTAAAGTGCAGTAATCATCAAATTATTGTACAGACCAATCAGAGTGCGCAGTACATTTATGCAAATTAATCAGATAGGTCAACTAACTTTGAGACGGGTCCAGCTTGTCGCGAATTCGCCTCTCCCTCCGGTAGGTGCAGTCTTCACCGGGCTTCTCGCAGTCAACGCGAGAACGGTATTCATACGGAGGGTCATATGACCAGTCATCTTTCCACTCTCCGTGAGCTGGAAGATAATTGAACAGTGTGGAAACCGAAATGAGAGCTAGAGACTCCCCCCGATATGGTCATCGACACCATTTATACGTAGCGTACAGCGCATCCAATATGGCCACCAAGGCGGCCATCTTGTATTTCCGCTCGTAGATAAAACCGCTTTCGCGAGATGAGTACAATCATCTGATCTGGAGTTGGAACATTCTCTAAACCGACTGAAAAATGGGCGAACCGGATGGTCAAACGAATCGTTAAATTTTTACACTTACGGAGGTCTTTCATCCAATCTGGTTCCGATATGGCGGCAACGAACGCCACAACAACGGCAGCAAGAATGAGATACCTCATTTTTCCGAGGATGGACAGATTCACAGGTGTAACGAAAGAGGTGCGAAGGTTTTACCAGTGATGCTCACACGGCGGTGCTTCGAGACGAATTGGTGCAAGGTGAGGAAGATCATTATTATATTGCAAAATGTTTCTCGTCGATGCGGCGTTCAAAAATGATAACCACCTGCTGGATTGATAGCAACATTTCTGGTATTGTGGTTTTTTTTCAATTTACTGTCATTTTGTCGTGTCCACAGCACGTTTTGGTGTCGTTAAAATAGATAAAAACCACCTGTTAATATTATTTATGTGTTGAAAGTGTGAGGATTCTGTCCTTCGCACATGCTTCGTTCACGTGACACGTCTCCAAAAATGTACTCCGGAATGTACTAATATTCAGTGAAAACGTATTTAATGGAGATCCTAGTTCGATAGAGGGCAGCACACCGAAACCCAGTCCTAATACAATGGACGCTTTTCATTGTGTGGGAAATTGATCAGGACTGGGATGTCAGTTTCATTTCAATAGTTTTAACAAGTAGTGGCACCTTTTGAGGAGGCAGTGAGCTGGGGCCGCTGGAAAGAGGTCATGCCCTACCATCGGCGTTAGCTGTCTGATTCCCCGTGCTGACGTCATTGGACGCCATCTGTCGATGTTACTCCATTCCGACTCATGGAAAATATAGTGGCGCCACCAAATAGGCCGGTAGTCTATCATGTTCTGGAGGTGCTTTAAAAGTGCCGTGTATTTCTCTTGACCACCACCGTGGCGTGGTGGTATTTTTTCAAAGCTGGAATCTCCAGTTTTTGTTCATTCACGTCAGCTTTAAGTGCAAAACATGCAAAACAAAACCGAAAATCGAAGGAAAGCGGGCAATTCCACCCGAATCGATCTATTGTTATGGGCTGTGTGATGTCACGTCCGTGACGCAGCTAATTAGCAAACAGTGCACTAAGTTAGTGACTAAGTATGAATTCATAATTCATACCAGGGGCATAGAAGGACAAGAGGCTGACATGATACAGGGTATTACAAAAATGTACATCTTTCTGTGGTTCCAAAATTTGCAGAAACAGCACTGAAATGAAATTTATTTGCAACAAAAAAACCCATAGAAGTAGTACATAGGAAAGGGCCGAGGCCAGGTGGCATTTTTGGCCCTGGGTACATCTAAAATAATGGCGGGAAATTTACATAGAAGAGGAAGGGGAAACAGGGAAATTAACAAAGACAAAGTAGCCTACAGTATACACAGAGTCATGGCAGCACTGAATAAGTGAAAGAGTTGCCCAGTTGTGATTAGGCACGAATCATCCGTAACCTGAAGAATGAACATTGCATTCTCTATGAACTGTTCACAGGGCGGCGTCCTTTTCCTGATTTTCGTACGAATGAAAACGAGGCGTGAAAAATGGAAGATGAGCAGAATGTTCACTTGCATGGTCTCTTCTGCTCGCGAGTACGTTTGCACGATCCGGTAAAAGGGAACTTTTCTATGCACGTGAAACGATAGGAAAATTTTGTCCACGGACGGCAGGGGGTCCACTTGGACCATTCTGAAAAAGAAGGCAAATGACTTGAAATATCAAGATATAGTATATGTGAATTTGAATTTGAATTTGAATTTGAATGTACACCCTCAATCAAAAGTAGATGCACAGCTAATAAACTTAAATATTTCCCAAAATCTTCAAAGGTTGATCCACTGTGGATCAACCTTTGCTTTTTATGGCGATATTTAGGGCCTCAAGACACATATTTTGAGACCAAAAATATCATGATCTTGCATGAGTTATGTTTTTTTTTAAATTCAGTTGAGAATAAAAAAGTTGATTTTGCAGCCATTTTTGATAGCTGATTATTATATAATGTTGTCGTGAAAGCAATCACTCATAAGCGTTGGAATTATTTGACCAAGGTATGGAAATTTCATATAACACAAACCCGATCAAATTTGGTCAATTTCACAAGACATTTTAAAAAATGAGGTTCAGATAAATTAATGCTGAGGGGTGTACCTAAGTCAAAAGGCATCTTGGACTATGCGTTCACATGGTGCCGCACCTAGACTGGCACACTGCAGGGCCAGAAAGAGGACAGCTGGTGATAGGGCCTACAGTGCCGGCGCCTCAAGGCAATGCCAGACAGTCAATAGTTTTAAAAAATGTTTGAAAACGTTTCTTTTTAATCAATCATTCTAAATATTTTAATCACAATGTTTTAATTTAGGTTTCTATCTACTTTATGTAAAGCGCCACTGACAATTAAGTTTAAAGTGGCGCTATACAATTTTTTTATTATTATTATTATTATTGAAACTAGAAAGAACCCGTGGCAATCGGCGATTCTGAGTTTGGCCGAGGTTGGAATGCACGGCACGGCTGGAATGGGTGCAACACGTTTTGCTGTAGGGAGAATTTAGAAAGCAATCAAACAACACCGTCAAATGAAGTAAAATTGCTACCAGAACTAAATCCTCTTAGCAAATTAAACCACCCGTTGCATCAGGATATGGTATCCTCTATTACCAAGCCGGATTTCGAGGCAAAACAAAGATTCTAAGTGTGACTTTATTGAGCCGACTTCCAGCATTATTATATAGATAAAGGGGAACTGGGCACCCACCTCCAATGCATGCTTTCGCAATCACTTTATCTACGTCTTTCCCGTGTATAAATTTGTGCTTATCACCCATGGCGTTGCAAACGCCGAATCCTTCTTCATCTTCTGTAGATTAAAGGGCAAACAAAAGTTGTTCAGAATGGCCAAAATAACGAAATCGTTCAAGTGTGGGTGATTTTGTAACAAACCATCAGTAGTGGGAGGCCCTTAACCTGTGTTTTTTCGTCATCGCCAACAAATAATAGTGTGGTTTCGCCAATCTGACGAAACACGAAGTACGACACACGAAATTGGACTTCACTTCCATGACGTAACGTATTTCAGATGATGGTTGGTACCACAAATATCGCCTGCAGCAAGAGCGTCATTTAGCATGTTACGTTAAACCGAAAGAGTCATGGTGTATATTAAACTTTGAATTTTATCTTTCGTTTCCACTTCGTAGATACGAAGTGGAAATTTATAAATTCAAGATACACCGTAAATCTTTCGGTTTAACGTAATACGCTAAAAGGCGCTCTTGCAGCAGGTGATATTTGCGGTACCAACCATCTCCTGAAATACGTTACGTCATGGAGATGAAGTCCAATTTCGTATTTCGTACTTCGATTTTCGTCAGATTTGCGAAAACCCCCTAATAGGGGGATATCATGGGAAAACGGGGAGATTCGAATTTATCACACACAAGGTGGTGTCATCTCTCGCTTTGTGACTTACTGATATCTTGTATCGGTTTGGCGGCAACGAACACCACAACAACGGCAGCAAGGATGAGACACCTCATTTTTCCGAGGATGGACAGTTTCACGGGTGTGGTGGAAGAGGTGCGAAGGTTTTACCAGTGATGCTCACACGGCGATAATTCGGGACGAACTGGTGCAAGATGAGGAAGATCATTATTATATTGCAAATGTTTGATGCGGCGTTCAAAAATGATAACCACCTATGCCGGATTGGTAACAACATTTATTGTAGCTTTTTATGCCCACAGCACGTTTTGGTATTTTCACTCTGTGAAAACCGATTCGGCGCCGCAAACCCCTGCGGAAACCGTTGCAGTGGAAACAAGGCCGGTTTCCGGTGCGGTTATGCGGCGCCGGGGCAGTTTTCGCAGGCAATGGTATAATAAACACGCCATGTATTGTTAAACCATCGAAGGATTATCCAAAACCATGTGAAATCGCAAACACAATGCGGGGAAACAGGTCTAGTGGAAACAGGCCTTTATCCAAATCCATCCGACCGCAACGCTCCCAGCAAACCAAGGCGGAAACGGCCTGTAGGTAATGGAAATTTCAATTTGAGAGAAAGTTTCGGTTGATTGCGGTGTACCTTAATTTGATTGCTTGATATTCGTGAAGACAAGTTATGACTAACGCTCTTTTTTTATCCGACAGACTTCTTCCTTGCTGGACTTTGTCAAAACCGTTGATCAGAGGTCCTGCAATATCAATGAACAAACACGGTCTGCTGGCTTCTGAATTTTGAAAGTTCCTGACAGGTGGGCAGCCCAAACAGATCGAAGTTGTTCAACATGATTGATTCATTAATTAACGGGTACTCAGATATCAGATGTTAGAAAAATCCCCACCTACACATCGTCGTGCATGCTGAGTTGGGGAGAATTTTTGACTCCAGCAGGGGGATAGGAGTCCATCCTTTAAGAACAGGCCCTTTGAAACATCTCCCCCTTTCTCTCGTAAAGCCTCGTTTCCACTACAGCAAAGTCCATCTAGCGGCTGATACTGAAACTAAACTCTTTACATGTATATAGCACTATTCTCCTTTAAGACTATTTCTCCGCGCGTTTGGCTAGTTTGGGTTAGGAAGGCTAGGGAACGATTAGGTTTAGGGTTAGGCCCGGTCACCAGAGGGGGGCAATGTCCAGGGGGTGCCAGGGGAATCGTAATGATACATTTCGGGAAAAACAAAGTTGTTCAACATTATTGATTCAATTTCCAGGCACTTCAGCTGTTTGAGACTCTTCAATTATTCGTCAAAAGATCTGTAGATGTATCGATACGCAACAACCGAAGTGTACATCATTCTCCAATACCGTAGTTTTGCCTTTCGCCCCAGTGTTGGAGAATTTATGATTAAAATAGAGATAGAGTGTATACCCTAGGAATGAAAGTAAAGGCCTGTTTCCACGAGAGCGATTTTGCGGCGAGCGGTGCGGTTTTCACAGGCATTTGGGATAATCAACAGGCCATGTATTGTTAAACCATCGAAGGATTATCCAAACCCCTGTGAAAAACGCACCGCTCGCCGCAAAATTGCTCTCGTGCAAACAGGCCTTTAAAGCGTTTGGATAGAAAAACTGGATAAAGGCCTGTTTCCACTAACGATTCCGCTGCGGTTTGCGGCCCCGGAGCGGTTTTCACAGCGTTTTGGATAATCCTTCGATTGTTTAACAATACATGGCGTGTTAATTATCTCAATGCCTGTGAAAACCGCTCCGGCGCCCCAAACCGCAGCGGAATCCGTTGTAGTGGAAACAAGCCCGAAAAGCTGGTCGACGAAAGCACTTGAATGTTGGAGACGGAGATTTTTCTGTTGGGCCAAAGATTGATTGTTGGTGTCTGGTTTTCAACGCTGCGGGAGACTGTGAAGTTCATGGGTTACATTTATGTAAAGTTGCACGATCGAAGTACCTAAATCAGGAAATTACTTGGCAGACGAACAACTAGGTCACGTGATATGCATTAGTTTATTTCAAAACTGATACATTTTACGGTTATTTTTTAGTTTCACTCTTCCTTTTCCTGACACGCCTTGCTCTGTGTGTATTCTCCATTGCAGAGTTTACCACTTGGGCAGGGACGACGGCGCGACATGATTTCATAGCCACATTCACTCCATTCAGTCCAATCGCCAGGTTGAGCAACTGAAAAGAAATACATATACGGTAATCCGAGAATAACATTAATCCCACAAGGTTACGTATCAATGATGAGTAGGCCTAGCTTATTTCTATAGGTAGATGCCCTTGTCGTTGTCCCCGTACCATCTAATCAGCGTTGTCATTGTCGTTGTCCCCGTACCATCAACCAGCGTTGTCATTGTCGTTGTCCCCGTAGCATCTAATCAGCGTTGTCATTGTCGTTGTCCCCGTACCATCTAACCAGCGTTGTCATTGTCGTTGTCCCCGTACCATCTAATCAGCGTTGTCATTGTCGTTGTCCACGTACCATCTAATCAGCGTTGTCATTGTCGTTGTCCCCGTACCATCTAATCAGCGTTGTCATTGTCGTTGTCCCCGTACCATCTTGTCCGTCAAAAAGCTCTCAGCTTATGTTACTTGTTTGAACCATACGGACGTTAAAGATAATATATCACGGATATTTTCGGGGGCCACGAAAATCATTGTTTATTTACATTTTGTTTGTTTATGTCCAGTCTTTCTTCGTCTTCTGAGTAATTTGTTGGTGGCATGCCCCTCTAGAAATTCTTTTGATACTGAAAATGTTCAATTTGGTGGGTTGGCATGTCCAAAAAGTCCAAAATAACAAAATGTAAACATCCATGTTCACAAACATTGAATGTAAACAATGAAGTCGTGATACATTATCTTTAAATAAAGATTATCTATCTATCTGAATTATTGTACAGGCCAATCAGAGTGCGCAGTACATTTATGCAAATCAAATGAGCAGACCAACCTCGTGATGGGTCCACCTTGTCGCGAATTCGTCTCTCCCTCCGGTAGATGCAGTCTTCACCGGGCTTCTCACAGTCGACACGGGAACGGTATTCATACGGAGGGTCATATGACCACTTATCCTTCCATTCCCCGTGAGCTGAAAGATAATAATACCGAGGTTTCGCAAATCTGACGAAGTTCAGGACCTAATACATGTATATCTCTGGAGATGGTTAGTACCACAAATGCCCCTGCTGCCGGTGCGTCTTTTAGCATGTCATGTAAGACCGAAAGAGTTCTGGCGGATCTTGAATTTTTCAGTTAAATTTCCACTTCGTGAATACGAAGTGGAAACGAAAGACAGATTTCGAAGTTTAATATACACCGTAACTCTATCGGTCTAACGTCATACGCTAAAAGGAAAAGACGCTCTTGCAGCAGGCGATATTTGTACCAACCATCTCCTGAAATACATAACGTAATGGAAATGAAGTCCAATTTCGTATTTCGTACTTCGTTTTTCGACAGATTTCCGAAACTTCCCTAATAACAGAGCCAGACTTCCCTGATATGCTCGTCGACACCATTTGGAGGTACAGTCACTTGGTTTTTTAATGTATGTAATATAAAGATCGCCACGCATCCAATATGGCCACCAAGGCGGCCATCTTGGATTACAGCTCACAGATAAAACTGCTTTTGCGAAATGAGTACAACCATCTATACCTGGAGCTAACAAAGATTTAATGCACATCTCAAGTACAAAAACTTTTTGGGGTTTGGGGCTTAGTTTCTATCCCACTGACCACAAAAACCCAATTCTTAAGTTCCGCAAGTGGTGCGTTTAGAAGATAGAGCCGTTTGAACTTTGGGTACTGGCTTTGTCATTGGACCAAAATCAGAGCATTTGTACAGGGGCTTGGATACTGATGTACAGCTAACTTTTAAATGGGTGGCTTGAGACCCCATAAATGTATTGCCAATAGATAGAAACATGGGTCCATAGAATCAGATTAGCATATTCTTATTTGTTTTTATTTGCTATAGGATGAGAACTTCAATAAACAGTAATTTATCAATTTAAAATGGCCGCCAGGCCAGAATTCTGAAAAAGATGTAAAACCACTATTTCCAATAAGATAAAATACGTAAGAATATGTTTTCCTGTCTCAGTGGACCCATGTTTCTATCTATTGACAATACATTTATAGGGTCCCAAGCCACCCATTTAAAAGTTAGCTGTATATCAGATTCCAAGCCCCTGTACATTGATGCTCTGATTTTGCTCCAATGATAAAGTCAGTACCCAAAATTCAAACGGCTCTATCTTCTAAACGCACCATTTGCAGAACTTAAGAATTGGGTTTTTGTGGTCAGTGGGATAGAAACTAACCCCCAACCCCAAAAAAGTTTGTGTACTTGAGATGTGCATTAAATCTTTGTTAGCTCCTAGACTAATCTGGATTCGGAACATTCTCTAAACTGGCTGAAATAAAAATAAGTGGGCGAACCGGATGCTCAAATGAATCGTTTTTTACACTCACGGAGGTTTTTCATCCAATCTGGTTCCGGTATGGCGGCAACGAACGCCAAAACAACGGCAGCAAGGATGAGATATCTCATTTTACCGATGTTGGACAGTTTCACGGTTGTGATGGAAGAGGTGCGAAGGTTTTACCAGTGATGCTGACAGGGCGATGCTTCGGGACGAAATGGTGCAAAACGAGGAAGGTCATTATAATTGTAAGGTACACCTCGTCGATCAGGCGTTCAAATAAAGACCATCTGCCGGATTTAATAATATTTATTTTTGTTTTTGTCGTGCCCATGGCACGTTTTGGTATCGTTAATATTAAGGTGGGGACAAATACCAGCTTTTATTGCATCCGTTTAACGTTTCCGATCATCACATCCGTCCAAACTGTTCTGGACATGGTACCATTGTCTGTGTCACACACCTCCGACAACGATTATCCGTTCCCTTTACCGTATCCGTTGATCCAGTTTTTGAACACTGCTCGATTCAACTGACCTAATCCCTACGTATCTTAAAAGTATTAACTCTCCTGATCATTATAACCAGACCATGGATCTATAGGACAACATTTCCATTCACACCGTCTGTCCCACTTCCACAACTGTCCTTGAACTGAGGCAGCCATTCAAAGCTGGAATTGACATTATCATCATAACAACAATGCGGACATTTACTAATAGGCCTACTTTGAATACGACAAGGCCCGTGTCAAACACTTGTTATGTAACATACATGTATTTCACAGAGGCACAGTGTGAGTGCATTGAACGACGGCTGATTTTGCCGGTTTGGACTTAAAAGACTCGTGTTAGTAGTGTATTTCTATTATTTGTGAACAATAAAGCACGTAACATAGTTCATTCACGTGAACCTCGATCTTCATAAATGACGATTGGTCATGTGAACTGCAATGTTTATTTCAATGAATCAGTGTTCGAGGTATGTTGGTCACCAGACATAGACGAGTAGACCCTTATTCAGTTGGGATCTTTGTGAATCATCTGAGTCCCTTTTGGCACGTTTCTCGCAGGGAATATTACGTGTGACGTCAAGCAAACTGAATAAATCATTCCTTGATAACCCTGTCTTATTTTTGCTTTATTTATGTGACACTTTATCTTAAACAAATCAAACACAACATTTTGCTCCCAATTTTTTTTTAGTTTAGGGTGTTACGGTGCCATCTCGATAGTGTATGACGTCATTGACCAATATTTTCATTCGTCTGGGGCGCCGCGACCTCGCGTGGTCAAGATTTAGGACGCTGTATCTAAAAACCACAGGTCATCACAACTATTTACCCCTGTTGTGAAGAAGGTGGTCAAGTTGGAAAAAAATACAAACACGTCAATGAAACAAAATACACTTGACAAAGAGTGGTGTTCTTACGCATTTTCGACGGGTGCACTTGATCTACTGACCACAGGGGTCTCGTAAAACAAGAATGTTATCTAACCAGGTTACACTGTCTGGATATGGCCTCTTCAGCTTTTTTATGAATAGCGTGTTCGATTACTAGTGCCGCGCTTCCCCGAGTAAGCGCCACAGCGTTCTTGTTAATAGCTCTGACGTCACAACTCGCGCTTACTCGCGGCTCGCCCAAGTGAGCTACCCTCTGAGCCGCCGTTACTTCGGGAAAAGATGGCGGCGAAGCTGATTCAGCCAATGGAGAAAAAGAAAATGGCGCCATGACATTTTACTCGAGCCAGGCACTATCATCCCTCATGAAGTCATATCACTAACTGAACTTAGCACAGCAATGAATGACACAATGCCCCCTACTTAAACTTGATCTCGAGCGACCACAAACCAATCAGCAAGTACTAGGTCAATTATGGGACCTTAAAATTACTTAAATTTTCCATTGCGTCGAAACAATGAATCGATGACCCTGAAGTTCTTTTTCTCGATATATCAAGACTAGAATTCGATCACTACGCCCCTCAACGATATCTCGGGTCACCTATCTATCCGACCCCTTATCTTCTGATTTCGTAATCGGCATTCATATAAATGTCGGGTCTCGGCCTTGGAGAACAGTCCACACGAGTCACCCTCCTGATCTGACGTGTTTCGGCAACTCGGATCAGTGAAATTAGCAAACAACAACACTTATTACCAGAAACAGGCACATTTCCTGAATAAGGAATCGACTTCCCAAGAATTCGTCGACGACGTTCCTGGTGTCACTGCACAGTTTCGTGGAAATAAAGTTCTGGTCCATTTCTGCTGTCTTTTTCTGTCGAATTGGTTCCAATGCCGGAGATGAACGGCGACATACGTGTTCATGTAAGTATCCCTCAATTTTCATGATTTCTGGCATTTTGTTGATGTGACCGAGTATTTCGACACGTGATGTGTCTGTCACCAGTGAAGGGGAATTTCCGTCCAGTGATCACGTGATCATTGGCCGTCATCCTCCAATCAGAACTCCCAGCTGAAGCTGAGCCAATAACGTATGATACGGCATTTTTAATTGGCTGCGAGGACAACGTAACGATGTCGGCGGACAATTCGCCGCTTTTGCAACCCAAAAGTGACAAAAAATTGCGGAAATGGCGCTCAATGTCGTATAATGCAACTTGTTCATCTACATCTTTAGGCCTACACTTTCTCACCGTTAGACTTCAAGCCCAAAAGTGATCAATCTGTTAAGGGGGAAATAAGTAACAAACGGACACTATCACAGGCCACCGAAGATATCACTACTTTATCTATATATTTGTCAACAATTTATGATAAGGCACCGTATAACCTTGGCTGCTGTCCCAGGTGTAGGTATTACTGCAAACAGAAATGTCCCGGTAAAGCCCAGTTCACACTGCCACGATTCCGACCACGATGCCTCTACGAAATGCTTTCGTGGTGTTCCTATAGGCTTCGTGATGCCTTCCTACAGACTTCTTGTTTTTCGTGATAATCCGCACCCATTGTAACACTAAGGCCACGATCCCTCTACGAAAATATTTCAGAGGATTCGTAGAGGCATCGTGGTCGGAATCGTGGCAGTGTGAACTGGGCTTTATGGTTAAATTCCATGACGCGACGACCCGCGGCTGCGAGGTAACCCAAAAAATATTTTCTTCCCTGTCCCTCTTGCCTTTTGCCTTTTGGCAGTCAGTCAAAGCAACGCCTTCTAGCGGCCAAATTAAAGCTGAAGTTGACCTCATTTCAAAAAACGGAAGATTTTAATAAAAAATGCAGTCATACACGTGGCTCAAATATCCGACTTGACGTATGTCGTTGCCATCATAAATGCACTGACCGACCCCATTTGAAATTGAAATCGGTAAAGACACCGTTCTGACTAAAGGACATTGTGTGCAAATGTAAGTTAGAATTTGAAATTCAATGCATCTTGAATTACTTTTAATGAATTTTACTCTTGTCTTTGCGATACCGATTGAAAACCCTGTCTGCGTCTTTTACAAAGTCCAGTGTCACATTCGGTGCCGGTGCGACACTTTTGACTCTAAACCGCCGACGCAGTTCTTCCGAAACGGCGTAGTCCTGGAAAGGGGAGCCCCGATTGATACTTTCTCTTCTGCTGGATATCTTATTTACAACATGACGATCCAGGAAATTGTACACTTTTCAAAAGAAAAACCAGCCGATAAGGTTGAGTTTGTCATAGAAGAGGTGACGGTAAGTATGTGGGCAAAGTACGACCAACGGCCCCATTGGAATCTGGTACCATTTCGCTCAATGGTAAAATTAGGTCCAGTCCACATTGATACATTCTTTAACCCCTATGGATGCTTTGTTTCAGGCCGAGGATCCGGCCCCCGATTCCAAGAAAAAAGGCGACGAAAATGAGGAAAGAGGGAACTGGGGAGGACAGATTGAATTCATCCTCACTTGTGTCGGATATGCTGTTGGACTTGGAAACGTTTGGCGGTTTCCATACCTCTGTTATCAAAATGGAGGAGGTGAGTTCGAAGTTGAGTCGAATTCAGGAGTTTACCGTTCGCGACAACCACAACAAATGACAGAGTATGCGCGAAATCCAAGTCCAAATGCTTTTGTATCGAATTCAAGAGTTTACTTTTCGCGACAACTACAACTAATAGGGAGGTTTAAAAATCAAACGATAAACGTAAACTTTACGACAACGTTATTTTTCATACTACACATTAACCAGATTTTATATTGCATTTTCAGTACAAAAATAACGTTGTCGTTAACGTTTACGTTTGTCGTTTGATTTCTAAACCTCCCTATTGACGCACCATGAACGAAACCCAATTTTTTTCTTCCTTTAGCACTCATGCATTTGTGGAGACATTGATTCTACAACACAACCAATTTTGCTGCCCTGAACATGTATAATTTTTCATTTCAGGTGCTTTTTTGATACCTTATGTGATCATGTTAGTGCTGGTGGGTCTTCCACTGTTCTACATGGAACTGGCCTTGGGACAGTTTGCGAGTTTAGGACCCATCACGATCTGGAAAGTGAACCCTCTCTTCAAGGGCTTGGGATGGGCAACAGTTATTGTGTCCTACGTCATCAGTTTGTACTATAACGTCATCGTTGCCTACTGCCTGTTTTATTTGGTGGCTTCCATGACAAGCTCGTTACCATGGGAATACTGCAGGGAAGAGTGGAGCACTTGGCAGTGTAGAGACGGCAGGAACTGTAAGTAACCTCACCGCCTACAAAGTAGGCCCTAAAGTTTGGAAATTAACATACAATTAAGGCCAAAACGTGGAGGCCAGGCAGCAGCGGGCGTTTTCTCCATTGTCTACCGTTTCGCGACGACCACAACACTTTCTATTGCACCCTCTGGTGGACGTGCACTCAAACTTATTTTTCCATTGTGGCGAAGTGGAAGAATCTTATGAGGTATTTTTCGTGTTTTTTTTAGTAACTGCTTTGAATCTGACCCTTCCACCGATACCAGAAAACGTAACAAACTTCACCATAACGACACCTAGCGAGGAATACTTTTAGTAAGTAAACCTGTCTGTAGCCGTTTTCGGGAGCTTTGCGAAAACTCTCTATTAGAAGCTTGGCGGCAAAGGTTCCCTGCGTTTAGCCTACTTCTTTTTATTAGTACTTTTCTTTATGAATAGACCGTTCTCAGTTTGGCGTACAACAACGATCTGCGCACTTCCGCCGAAGTCTCAACCATAACCTCGATCTGAAACTGAATGACGTGACGGTTTCAGATCGAGGTTCTGGTTGAGATTTCGGCCGAAAGGCGCAGATCTGCGAATTCGAGAATCGTCTATACTTTGTGCTCTTTTTCAGTCGTCAAGTGCTCGGAATGACCGATGACTTCGGCGACCCTGGTACTCTAAGCTGGCAGCTGACTCTCAGTTTGTTCATCTCTTGGCTTCTTGTCTTCATCGTTCTCATAAAGGGAATCAAATCACTTGGAAAGGTAGGAACATTCTCAAGATCACCCATATCCCCTGCGAAAATCGGAAAAACGCGCGGCGTATAACACTGACAAATGGGCACAGACATTTATTGTAGTTAGGCGGAGGGACATCAAAGCCATAGAGGAGGGACCTTTACAATGGTCGCTGTAGCCCTTCTTCCTTGTCTGTTTGATAATATTTTCGACATGTTTTTTCGTTCCAGGTCGTCTATTTCACTGCCATTTTCCCCTACTGCCTGTTGACAGCATTGTTAGTACGTGGAGCGACACTAGAGGGCGCTCTTGACGGCATTCTTTTTTACATCACGCCAGTCTGGAGTCGACTACTGGACGCCAAGGTAAGCTTCATTCAGCCTTGAAAAATAATATGATTTGGAATATGAAATGAGCCCACCTGAAATTTAAGTCCATCTGAAATCGTAACAACACAAGTCCCCATCGGAAATCATAACTATGTAAGAGATATTCTTTCCCAACGGAGAAGATTAGCGTCTTTCCCGCCCAAAACACCGCCCACTGCCAATAAAAGTTGAAATAACCCCCGACAATGCTTAAAGCTGAACTGTCCGCCGAAATGCCGCCAGAGTTCGTCCATTATTAAAGCTGGAGTATCCCGTCGACAATGCCTCCGGAGGTTTTCCGTTGTTAAAGCCGAACTGTCCACCGCCAATGTCTTCAGATGTATTCGTTCATTAAAGCTGAACTATACAACTGTCGATGCTCGGAATTTAATCCTTTATTAAAGCTGACCTGTCTCACAACGACAACCGTCCAATAGCTTCCTCAATGATCACCCCACAGAAAGAATACACGGTTATTCCTTAAAGTCGAACTCCCCACCGTGGATACCGTCCACACTTGGTGGTTCCAATATTAAAGCTGAACTGTCGGCTATTTATAGGTATGGAGTGACGCAGCAGTTCAGATCTTTTATTCCCTGGGCGTGGCATCTGGTGGCCTTGTCACGATGGCTAGTTTTAATAAGTTTCAAAACGACTGTAGGAGGTAAGGAAGGTTTCATAGGGTACCGAGTTCCAGTTACGGTTCTGAGATGTACCAGATGAATTTCCCTCGTAATGCATCGTGAATCAGTAGGAAACGCGCTTGACTTTTTATCCCGACAGGGCGGCGCTGCGAGCGGTTGTGCCGAAGACGTCACGTCACGACGTCTTTGACGTAGTGCAGCAGTGACAAAACGTCGAAAAAGAGTACGAACGCTCACAGCGCCTCCCAGTGGCGGCAGTTTGCCCACGCTGTGACGATTCTGCTTTACACTGTACCGAGCAAGGGTGCCTAACGTCAGGGGTCGGCAAAGTTCACCTTGACGCCAGGCAAGTGATACGTTTTACCAACTTCGCAGAGAAATTGATGTCCGTACGTTTCATGAACCGTAACACAATTCCTGCATATACTTAGCATATATTATAGCTTTTTACGCCAACCTTCCCTCTATATGTACACCTTTTCTGTGTAATGCTTTTTCTTGTATAAGTGTCGCTTGCTTGAGAAGTTCTTGTATATGTGTCGCTTGCTTGAGATTGATTTCGTACTATTTTGTCAGTCATCCGCCGATTCGGATTTCGAATAGATTCGAATTGACGGCTGAGTGACAGGACTGAAGACGATACCTGCAGAAGGTGGCCATTCGCCTCCTGTTCAGCTCTTGCAGGCTCTTGTCATGCTCTTGTGAAGAGGTCGACCGCACTCTCCCAAACTATAAATTTCCTTCTGTGAATACACGTTTGGTTTCTTCCCCAACCCAAATCAAATCCGACTTAAATTCATGGCGGCAGGTTTTGTCCGTCCGAATTCAAAATGGCACAAGAATTTGTATCCCGGCCAATCACGTCAATCCTCTCATATCAACCCTGGCTAGCTTAGTTCCTTATCCCCAATTTGATTGGCTTCTTCCGCAGGTTTGGAGTGCACTCGTGCAAATCTTCTAATCCCTCAGCGCATGCTCAGGTGGTCTGATTGCAATGTCGAGCTATAATAAATTCCATAATAACAGAACTGCCATAGGTATGTAGCAGTGAGGGTTAGGAAAATGTTGTAAATTTTTATGATGAAAGGCCCTCCATATCTGGAATAGTTTGAATCCTATTGGCCTAAAATTTGCGCCGATGAAGGTAGAGGTGGCGCCACCTATAGAATCTGTACAACGCTGTTCTTCAGCCATCGCGTATTAAAGTTTATTGTTTGCTGCTCAAAATTTATTTTACTATTGTGACGTCATCTCTTTCCAGGGATTCTCTCATCGTTCCATTTATTAACTGCGGGACTAGTATTTTCGCCGGTTTCGTCATCTTTTCCGTGCTCGGGTTTATGGCGCATGAAAAAGGAGTCTCAGTTGCCTCTGTTGCGAAGGACGGTACGTAACATAAAATTGATCCAAATCTACTTCTTTCTCCCCTTTTCTGATAATTTGGCAAATCTGAAGATTTCGAGGATACCGTAATAGGTAATCGAGAGGTTAAGAAATCACCCCGTTAACGGTAACACTAACGCTAACCTTTTTTTTACATTGCAAATGTACATCAGAAATAGCGTTAGCGTTAGTGTTAGCCTTAACGGAGTGGTTTCTTAACCTCTCGAATGAATCAGAGTGCCTCCCGTCACGCTTACGACAGCTCCGAGAGCAGTTCAGTGTTCTTACTGCGCCGGGCGGGCATGATACACACAGGCCTAATTGTCTGACCAACCAGGGTGATGGACTTCGCAAATTATTACAACCCGTGTAATGACGAGTGTGACTGTTCTTTCGACAGGTCCTGGCCTGGCGTTCATCGTCTACCCAGAGGGCATCTCTAAGATGCCTATAGCCCCTATGTGGTCAATTCTCTTCTTTATCATGATGGCTATGTTAGGATTCAGCTCACAGGTAGTGTACCTTTTACTTTATCGTGATATTTTCCACACAGTTTCTGTCAAAAAGACGTTTCACAAACGTTTCTCTGTCTACGAATGATGCACAGATGATTTTGCTCTACTCCGCGTCCTATTGGCCGCCTTTAGGCCGTCCCGACATCATTTGCATACATAATAAGCCCGATCAGCCAATGAGAATCTTTTTTGACGCACGCTTCCCCGTTTCCGTAATCTACGAATGATCTCCCGATGTTGATGGCCTACTCCGCGTCCTATTGGTCGAACTAGGCCATTCCGACATCATTTGCATACATAATAAGCCCAGTCAGCCAATGAGAATCTATTTTAACGCACGTTTTTCTTTGTACAGTTCTCAATGATGGAGACAGTTATCAGCGCCATCTCAGATGAGTTTAAGTCCGTCCTCAGAGCCTCCCCTACCAGGAGCATCATATTTAGAGGTGTCGTCTGCTTTGTCTCCTTCCTATTCGGCCTACCCATGTGTTTGAACGTGAGTTCCATTTATCAAATCCTGAGGTTGTCTGAATCCGATCTCACATGGTCAACTTTATAATGAAACTCTTCGTACGGTGGCCCATAAGGGACATTTATTTTTCATTTTATATTTTTATTTTTTTTCGTACGTTTCTCCGTGGAATACACTTTTCTCCGCGGAAATAACATTTTCTCCGCGGAAATAAACTTTTCTCCGCGGAATAAACTTTATTTCCGCGGAGAAAAAGTTATTTCCTCGGAGAAAAAGTTATTTCCTCGGAGAAAAGTTTATTAAACGGAGAAAAGTACGAAAAAAATAAAATATAAAATGAAAAATAGATGTCCCTTATGGGCCACCGTATCTTCGTGACTCATGTATTCATTTGTTCCAAATCTTTTCCAGTCTGGCATGTACCTCCTCAACCTGATAGATAACTATGTCGGCGGTTATCCCCTCCTGTTGATCGGAATGACAGAATGTATAGCATTACAATGGATTTACGGGTTTAATCGATTCGCGGAGGACATCAAAATGATGTTAGGAAGCCGTCCAAACATTTTCTGGAGAATGACGTGGTGCGTGATCTCACCTCTGGCTATGGCTGTAAGTATCTGACTTGACATCGACGGCTAGTAGCCTACCGGTACGGCAACATTCCCTCGGAGATGGAGTGAGCCGACAAGGGACGAATTCAGCTTACTCAGTACGACGCCCAACGGCGGTTGACCCTTCACTGTAAAGCGGGGTTCATTGGTACACGGATTTTGTCCGATTCAGGACCCATGTTCCCGAAGCCGTCGTAAGGTTAACGATGTCGTTACGCTATCGCATTTTCCCAGTTTTAACGACATCGTTAACCTAACGATGGCTTCGGGAACATGGCTCCAGGTCCGTAAAAAATATATCAAATGGACATTTCCATTGTTGTATCCGGAAAACTAGGGGTAAACGGACTGAAAACGGACCGGATCCGTGCGCCAGTGAACCTCGCTTTACACTTGCAGATACGTATATCTCAGCGCCAACCCCACCACCGATAACTTGCAATGCATAAAATGCCCTCATTGTTCATTTCAGGCTGTGATTGTATTCAAGGCTTATCAACACGGCCCTCTCAAATTCAACGACTACATATACCCGTCCTGGGGCGAGGCTATCGGATGGCTGACTGCCCTTTTCCCAATTCTTGTGATGTACATATGGCTTCTTGTAAAATTCTGCCTTGTTTCCGGGTTGGAGGTAAGTACAGCGCAGATTTGTTACACACGTTTTGATTGGTTGATGATTTAAACACTCTGATTGGTTGAATCATCCTTTTCGCTCCATCACTTCAGCACAGTCCCTAAACCTCTGTTTTTATTGCTTTCAGGCATGCACGACGGCCAACAGACCGGAAAAAAATTGGGGTCCAGCCTTGGAGAAGTATAGAACCGGATCTTATTCAAGCAATCTGGATGACCAGGAGGGAACCGACAATCTAGCTTATACCAAAAGTTCAGAATTCCTTGTTGCACAATTCTGACCGCTTGACTATTTTTAAAATTGACTTGAGATCTTCAGACTTCTGTGCAAAAAAGTACCATTCACCTGGGAAGTATGTCCTGGCGGCCATTTTGCTTTGAATGGCGGTGTGGTGTGCATAATTAGATGACACGTGACCACCGCTTTGTGTCTCGGTTGACAGTTTTCGAAAGGAAGTGGACTTCCTGATCGAAATAAATGTAGAAACGTAGAGACATCGAATTGGCTGTAACCATGGCGCCGAAGTCGGAACATTTTTTGGTCCAGGGAGCCGGCCGCAGATCTGTTGACGGTAATGCTAAGCATGGTGGCGCAAATGTTTTTGAGGTGAAAAGATTTGTGACAGCCCATTGCTTGTGTGGCCTACACAGTTGTTTGTGGTCTAGGTTTCCCTTGCCCGTAGTGTGAAGAGTTTCGTACGATTTGACAAAAGGAATAGGAGACTACACTCTTAGAAATAAGGGTTCTTCAAGGGTTTTTCACGAGCACATATATGCAACCCTTAGAGGTTTCTTGAAAAACCCTAAAAAGTTCTTTAAAAAACTCTTAAGGGTTCTTTATTATCCCGAAAAACCCCAAGAAGTTTTCTGGAAAACCCTAGGGTTTTTCAGGGTAATGAAGAACCCTTACGAGTTTTTTAAAGAACCTTTTAGGGTTTTTCAAGAAACCTTTAAGGGTTGCATATATGTGCTCGTGAAAAACCCTTGAAGAACCCTTATTTTTAAGAGTGTATGTACATGTACATGTACATGTACATACATGTACATGTAAACGTTTTGTGCATTTCCATGCACTGAAGTTTTTTTTGTATTAACTTATTTATTCAGATCATAACTGAAAAGGCTGACACAACATGCACTGAAGTTGCGTACATCACCCTGTACACAATAACTGCAGAACAGACGTCTTGTAAACAATATGATTTATTCAATGAATAAAAATATGAAAATATATGTACATTTCATTTTAGTCTAAAGATCACATTAATACTTTCGGGCTAACATCAATAAATTACAGCTCTCACCACCAGAGGCGCCACCACCACATGGAGAAGTTTTGTTGTTTGAAGAGACCTCTGGTGTTGAGCAGGATTATGAACAAGGGCGGAATGGGAACGAGGCTGGAGAGGTTTTCTGAGGCGTTGAGTGGTTATATCATAGATCTATGGATCATGCCTTTATTCACTTCAAATAAACGCTTCGCTGAGCCCCGCCCAAAAAGTGTTAGGCCTACCTGTTGGCCTAGTTGATCTACAGCAATGGAAGCACTGGAGGCACTCCATATCCTGATGCACAGTACTCTTGAATACGAATACCGAATTTTCATTGGCCAGTTCAGAGAAGTCCTGTCTCGGCACACGTGGCATCCAGAGCACCAGTTTACTGATAACGACACACACAACGAAATGTCCTTTCAGTCACTATGACGCCTCGATTTTTTGTTCGTTTGGAGCACAACGGTAATCACAAATTCTCCGTTCTCCGGCCGGTAATGTATACATATGTCAGCGTCCTCTTTATCAAAACTGAATGTTGACAAACTGCAAAATGAAGGATGTCCATTAGGAAAGGCGTAATGACAAAATATTTGAAGCAGTCCACATTTATGAGGAAACATTCTGAGCATAGATGGCGTGACTTACGTTTTCGGTTTTCCGGTCGGGTGAACCTTCTGTCGTCCCTATGTTATGCAGGCTGAGTTTTTCGGCAGGACTTGGCTGAGGACGCGGGATTTTTAGCTGGAATAAGATTGGGCTACATTCTTATGCTACGTATGAAGAAAAATGCAAGTAAGTGTCGCCAAGCGGCTTGTACGCCCACCAAAATGCATTACCTGCTGAGCAGACAATAGGGAGGTATAGAAATCAAACGATAAACGTAAACGTAAACGTTGTCGTTAAAGTTTACGTTTATCGTTTGATTTCTAAACCTCCCTAATAATGGGAAACTCTCACATTAGCAGGAGCGTCTCCAGTGCCATCTTTAAGGTACTTACCGGACTGTTGAGGGAATCATTGTTTTGATCAATGAATGTGTCGTAAAAGTCGTATTGGTGACCAGCCTAAAAGACAAAACATGTCTGTGGTTAGTTTATAATGGTTAAACAGATCTGCAGTGTATGGCGAGCGCAAAGGAAGCCTGACGCTGTCAAATTGTGATTGTGATTTCATTGGTTAGTAGTATATCGTTTCAACGGCCCCGCCATCTTGGTCTTGCGCAGGCACCCACCGTGTCCTTCCCTGCGACATAAATTATGCAAATTAGGGCAGAGTCCTATTTCCATCACATCCATTCAAAAAGACTTACCATTTCATCGTCAACGAATGCAGCATTCTTCGCTGCAAACATTTCAGCGCTACCATTTGACGAAGTGGCGAGCCTTTCCTTATCCGCCCTTATCCTACTGAAATGGATTGAAAAGGAAGCTGTTAGCTTGGTCGTCTGCTAGAGTTTGAAAACGCGTTTTTTGGCATCGTCGATCTGTTGTCGACCTGTTTCGAAAATTTGAAATAGAGTTTTCCTCGTTTGAAGCAAGGCTCGTAAAACCCTTGGGGATGGTTGGTGACTCTCACCTTGCTTTTGAGTCGGCTCTTCGCCACCGACAGAGGATGAGCATCATGCAGAACACGGTTACTACGGCAACGCAGCCAGCTGCCGTCAAGGTGACGATCAAAACGAGTTTTGATTCGCCAATTCTGAAAGTAAACAAATATACTGTGTGAATACAGGTTTCCTTTAAAGAGCAAGTCCTGTGTGTCCTGTCCAATCTAGTATATCCTGCGGTAACACCTGGGCCAGACTGGTACTACGTCGAAACCTGAGCTGACAAAAATGGCCGCCAACCTTTTCATCACTTTAGAAAGTTCAACGCGCTCTTATAGCGTGACTAACCCTTCATCAGGTAAGGTACTATGCTTCTATTGTAGCAGCAATCTCAATGATTAATTGGTAACTTAGATCATTCAAAGAGATAGATTTGAACTACAGTATCTTGTCGAGCGTGTATTGACAAGATCATGATCAACCTCGCCACCATGGATTAGCGCTGTGGTATACGGTGTATATTGATCGCATCGGTAGAACTATAAACGAGGTTGCCTAAAGGTCAAAGGTTACGTCGGCCGCCACAAGATAGAAAATCTACGGTAATGCATACAGAGGCGCTTTAAGTCTAGGCTTAGGCCTACTTACACACAAGATGGCTCGCCCTCATCGTTGACCTGACACTGGGTGAGAATCCCACATGATTTGTAATCTTTACACTTTGACTGACAGGCGAAGTCAAAGTTGTAAGGTTTGCCCGGTTGGAGGTCAACACATTTGAAACCAATGTTGCAAGGGTTTGCATCGCAAGGGCTGGTGAACTTTGAAAGCGAGGCTGGAATGAGATGAAAAGTTGGAAAAGTTGACGTCGTGATTTCTCCAATGAACTATTCTGTGGTGAAGTGTCTTTGGTGGGGTTGGGTGGGGGTGGAGAGCTACCCGAGTTAGATACGTCGATTTTCTTTGCCTTCTCTGGTTCCCCCCACGAGTTCAAAAAAATATGTCGTCCGCCTGGCACTCAGCATTGTACAACAACAGTCGCAAACTCCTCCGCAGTGCCGTGTCATTCCGCATTTTATGATGCTCCACTTATGAAACGGGGAATCATAAAATGCGCGGAATGACACGGCACTGCGGAGGAGTTAGCAACAGACGATCATTTTAGGGGCGATTGAAAAGCAGAACTTCGTAATTTCAAACGGGACGATGGTTTAATCTGGCGAGATGCGCAACCACTTCCGGCTAATTTTCGTGAGTAGTGATTTTATACGTACCCTTGAGACTAGTCACAGCGCTCTTATAATCCACAGTCTTGTTGTCTATTGTTATGTTGTTATTGGACGCATTCGTCATCGCTGCGACCAACATTGTGTTTAGATCAAGTTGTCCGCCAGAGGACGCTGAAGCAGCCCTGAGATCGGCCAGCGGGATGCTTATTGCCAGGTCGATAATGGCGGAACCTCGCCTGAAAAATACGTCACGTGAAAATGAACAAGGATGATCAACAAACTTGAGACAGTCATCAGAATCTGACCAGAAAAATCGTCTCATATCTGATGCACCAATCGTCATCATCAATACTTAACAATGTGAGACTAGTACGAAGCATCTGATTGGTTGTTGCCGTTGAAGGTAAACCAGTAGAAACGTCGTTGTCGTTCTGAACTTATTTGACTTTTTCTCTAGTTTTCAGGCGCTTGTTGATCTTGAACGTGTTGTAAAAAGGGAAACGTTATGCAGTCGAAGAGGTGGAAGAGCTTCTAAGACAAGAAAACTCACCTGATGCTGTTCACGTCAAAAACAATCGGAAAGGCGAAACTGAAGATGGTTTTGGCCTGAAAAGGAGAAGAATGGAGAGTTGCGAGTTGATCAAACTTTGAATGTAACCTTGCCAACGTCAGAGTGGTCAGATTTCGGCGACGATTCATGTAAGTACAGGCTACTTTTTATGTCTTCAATGATCTCAGAACTCCTGAATGTTAAAGGGGCACTGTGTTCCTTCCCTGTCCTGCGCTAAACATACCCGCGTTAAGCAGGGCCGTATTTAGCTTTTTGGTCCTGGGGGGGGCAAAAGCCTCTCTGGGGGGGCAGAAGACCTCTTTTTGCCGGTTTTTGCCACAAATCTGCATGAAAATCACGTTTNGATTCCAACAAAGTTTGTTGGTTACCACCTAACGGGTCTGATTCCAACAAAGTTTGTTGGTTACCACCTAACGGGTCTGATTCCAACAAAGTTTGTTGGTTACCACCTAACGGGTCTGATTCCAACAAAGTTTGTTGGTTACCACCTAACGGGTCTGATTCCAACAAAGTTTGTTGGTTACCACCTAACGGGTCTGATTCCAACAAAGTTTGTTGGTTACCACCTAACGGGTCTGATTCCAACAAAGTTTGTTGGTTACCACCTAACGGGTCTGATTCCAACAAAGTTTGTTGGTTACCACCTAACGGGTCTGATTCCAACAAAGTTTGTTGGTTACCACCTAACGGGTCTGATTCCAACAAAGTTTGTTGGTTACCACCTAACGGGTCTGATTCCAACAAAGTTTGTTGGTTACCACCTAACGGGTCTGATTCCAACAAAGTTTGTTGGTTACCACCTAACGGGTCTGATTCCAACAAAGTTTGTTGGTTACCACCTAACGGGTCTGATTCCAACAAAGTTTGTTGGTTACCACCTAACGGGTCTGATTCCAACAAAGTTTGTTGGTTACCACCTAACGGGTCTGATTCCAACAAAGTTTGTTGGTTACCACCTAACGGGTCTGATTCCAACAAAGTTTGTTGGTTACCACCTAACGGGTCTGATTCCAACAAAGTTTGTTGGTTACCACCTAACGGGTCTGATTCCAACAAAGTTTGTTGGTTACCACCTAACGGGTCTGATTCCAACAAAGTTTGTTGGTTACCACCTAACGGGTCTGATTCCAACAAAGTTTGTTGGTTACCACCTAACGGGTCTGATTCCAACAAAGTTTGTTGGTTACCACCTAACGGGTCTGATTCCAACAAAGTTTGTTGGTTACCACCTAACGGGTCTGATTCCAACAAAGTTTGTTGGTTACCACCTAACGGGTCTGATTCCAACAAAGTTTGTTGGTTACCACCTAACGGGTCTGATTCCAACAAAGTTTGTTGGTTACCACCTAACGGGTCTGATTCCAACAAAGTTTGTTGGTTACCACCTAACGGGTCTGATTCCAACAAAGTTTGTTGGTTACCACCTAACGGGTCTGATTCCAACAAAGTTTGTTGGTTACCACCTAACGGGTCTGATTCCAACAAAGTTTGTTGGTTACCACCTAACGGGTCTGATTCCAACTAAGTTTGTTGGTTACCACCTAACGGGTCTGATTCCAACAAAGTTTGTTGGTTACCACCTAACGGGTCTGATTCCTTCGTGTTATCACCGTATAACAGTCTTCAACTTGTTGCGTTTTAGACGACAAAATCACAAAGGGATGACAGGAGGGCAACCCCCTAAATCTGAGGATTCTCATTAAAAATCTACTCACGCGGTCTGACTGGAGAAATCGTTGTTGTTCTTGTCGTTGTTGTTCTCTTTGCTGTTATTGTCGTGGTAGGAATTGTTGTCGTTGTTTCTGCCGCCGTTGACGTCAAAATTCCAGTTGTATTGGTTTCTCCTGCTGGTGTAGTGACACCTGCATCAGCCGTGGTGTTCATCTCTCCTGCTGGTGTGGTGACACCTGCATCAGCTGTGGTGTTCATCTCTCCTGCTGGTGTAGTGACACCTGCATCAGCCGTGGTGTTCATCTCTCCTGCTGGTGTGGTGACACCTGCATCAGCTGTGGTGTT
>NMRB01001097.1:54313-84479 GCA_002633025.1 Notospermus geniculatus | reverse complement strand
CTACTGGTGTGGTATTTTCATCTGCCAAAGTGGTGACTTCTGCTACAGGTGTGGTGGTTTCATCTGCCAATGTGGTGACTTTTGCTACGGGTGTGGTAGCTTCATCTGCCAAATTGGTGACTTCTGGTACAGGTGTGGGAGTGACTTCTGCAGCTGGTCTGGTTGTTTCGTCCGCCAAAGTAGTAACTTCATCAGCAGGTGGTGGTGTGATGGTGGCTCCTCCTGCTGGTGTGGTGATTCCTACAGAAGCGAGATAAAGTAATTTTGGTTAATGGTCGGTGTTAACACTCTCACTGCCAGTGCAATTAGATTAAAAGTACTAGAGGGTCTATATCTACCAAATCTGAAATCATATCTGCCAGAAAGGCACGCAATAAGAGCTTTGCAATGAATACCTATGTGACGAACTTCTGGGACCTTACATGTTTTTCATATTTTTCTCTCTACAAACTGGTTTTTACAATGAGAGGGTTAAATGAGAGAGATATTCACTTACCAGTGAGCACCAGGGCGACCACAACGGGGATGATGGCACTTAATCTCATTCTTATTGCCGACTGAAAGAGGATTTAGTTTTGTCAGATTTAAAGATGGGCGTATAGGCCTATCTCGAAAATAGCACGTTGATGGTTTGGAGAGCGGTGTAAGGTCACGTACACTTGCCAATAACAAAACCAGTTTTAAATATTCCTTACCTTTTTCCCAAATTTCAACATGAAACGTGATCCAGAATTTGTTGTTATATAACCGAAATATTCACGAATATTCACCTACGGAATACAGTATTTCTTTGAAAAATCCTTTGAGAAATCGATCTTTCGTTTCGTCGTGTAGTCTCCGGAAACAACCTATCCCATCTGATCGTAAGTCACGTCTGGCGAGTTTGAGAATCGAAAATATTTTAAATATCTCAAACTTACGTACCGCACCCGATTAGTAACTCTCCTTATGAATGAGGAAGAAAAGTATTGGCCATTGTTCCACGTCATTGTCATTGTTCCACGTGATTGGACAAATACCATCCTTTGGAGTGATGACGTCAGAAGGGCATTCCATTTGAGCAGACGGTAGAAAATATCGCACCCAGACCGAAAATATGTTGTCAAATTATGACAATTTGAATGAAAGGATGGTAGGTCTTTCCTTAAATGGAGGCTATTATCATATCTACTCATTCAATCACTGAAAATTTCTTAGAAAGACACGAGGCGTGCGTATTTTCATTCATTCTTGATGATATTCGCTCAGTCAATAACTATTGGTGCCAAAAGATGACTAGGCCTCATTGGTCTTTGTATGAATGGGAAAATAGAGCAAATGATTGATGGCTTGTTTGGATTTCAAAGGTACGATGTCAGGTGTTCGATAGGCCTCGCATGACGGTGACGATATTTTGGGTAAAAGTGATCGACCGTCTGGCAACCAGGCTCATTTTCTTATCAGACCTTCGCAATAAGGAGCAAATTCACAAAAAAAAACTATTTCCAGTCGCCACCATTTCCCACCTTGTCATAAGGTATTTTGTTCACGATGAACTTTAGTTTTCGGATTAACTTAACATTTTGATGTGAGCACATTCTCTGATAATAAAGGGCTGAAGACCCAAACTGTGGGACTAATTTGGCGACACAAATTACGTAATTTCGGTGAAGTATGAAGTTAGTACATGTAGATGCCCAATGAACTCCGAGAACTTTTTCACCTGTTCTGACCAAAATACTTCAGTTATCACTTTCAAAATCACTCAGGGCTGGTGTCATACGGCTGTCAAAGTGGCGTAGTACTGGCGCCCGTCACTCTGAGGTTCTGGTTCGATCCCCGGTCGGGCCCACTTCATATGACAGAAACGGCACCTCTCTGGCAGCGCTGGTTTTCGCGGGCACTCCGGTTTCCTCCTCCTGTACATCGTATTCGCCCTACGTTGTCGTTAGTGCTAATAATAGGGAGGTTTCGCAAGCGCCCAGTTAGGCTCTACGACGACGTTTATCTATTGTGTGGGTATACCCAAACAATAGATACCGGTAGGGCCTAAACGTCGTCGTAGGGCCTAACCGGGCGCTTGCGAAACCTCCCTAATGCCGTCTTTTCGACCAACATTCGATTCAATATTTCAAGAAAGAATGTTCTTCCCATCTATGACTATGTTATTCGATGTTCTAAGTACAAAAGAAAACAATATGGGTTGTCTATGAATATTTCTTTACGCAAATTAACATGTCCCCGGGCTGTGTAATGATTCTTGAATTGACAGCACATACAAATACATGTATACAAGTTTGAGGCCAATGTAGGCGTACACTTCAATATTCATGTTATGTTTCTTAAGTTTAGGCCTGGTCACATCTGAGTGCAGGTGTGACAGGAAGCTAAGTCTCCTGTAATAAATGTCCGGTTTCATTCATCGAGAGATTAGGATATATGACCATAGAAACCATGACCATTCGAATGTAACCATACAGTTGAAGACTATTGTAACTCGGACTTGCAGTACTTAGGACTACCATTCCTATCACACCTGAGCAGATCTGCGCGCCCTCGTGTGCGAAAATCCGGAAAAATTCGACTTGTCTGAATAGATAATTGTGTTTACATAACACACATCAGAGTACATGTATACTCTAAGCCGTCAAAATCCCCGAAACCCATATTAATATTGACTATTTGACTTTGGATTTGATAAAGGTTGCCGAGGACATCGAAGACAAGATGACATTGTAAATGTCTGATGGTTCCCGCTTGTTAAGAGGATCTTACAGGCATGACAGGCAGCCTGCTGGCAGCCATTTTGATGTGCTCAAATCAAATCATCAGGTTTGACCTTGACCTTGACCTCTGATCATCAAGGCCATTGCATAATCAAAATGGGCATCCTCAGTAACCTAATAGTGGGTGATATCATGCTTCCACCTCTGCCATAGGCAGAGATATATCAAATTATCAAAGTATGACCTTGACCTTGACCTCTGATCATCAAGGTCATTGCATAATCGAAATGGGCATCCTCAATAACCTAGGTATGGGTGATATCATGCCTCTGCCTTTACCAAAAGCAGAGAAATTACAATTTTTAATTGTTTGACCTTGACCTTGACCTCTGACAATCAAGGTCATTGCATAATCGAAATGTGCATCCTCAATAACAGTGTGGGTGATATCATGTCTCTATCACTACCACAGGCAGAGACATTTCAAATTTTCAAGTTCGACCTTGACCTCTGACCTGGACCTTGACCTCTGATCATCAAGGTCATTGCATAATCGAAATGGGCATCCTCAATAACCTAAGTATGGGTGATATCATGCCTCTACCTTTACCACAGGCAGAGATATTTCAAATTATCAAGTTTGATATATCAAAATCTCATGATATTTCGAACACCCGGACACTTGAGGCTGAGAATTTCAACATAGTCCAGTCCTTGGATAAGTAGGCATGAACTAAGACTTGTTTCATGTTGCTCAGTTGACAGTATGGCAAGTTATCTGAAAATATCAAATTCGTGATATCGATATCACCATGATCCCAACATCTCACATCAAAAGTAATCAGCCCATTCAATTCCTAAGGTATGAAAACCTAAGGGTAGAACTTATTTCCATTGCTGTAGGTGTTGAAGGAGCCGAGTTATGCCATCAGATAAAAGCGTGACAGACAAAATATCAAGTCCGATATGTTGATTACATCATGATGGAGACATCTGAGATTGAAAATTATTGGCTCATTGGATTGCCCAGGTTGACAAACCTAGGGGTAGGATTTGTTAAGGCTCTAGCTGTTCAAGGAGATGAGATATGAAGGTGTGACAGACTGGACACACAGATACACAGACACACACACACACAGACACACACACACACACACACACACACAGACACCATGACCAAAAACAATATGGTTCCCGATCTGATTGATCGGGAACCATAATAAAGCCAAAGATAAGGGGGGTAGGCCCAGTATCAAATTGAATGGCCCAGTGTCCCCTTAAATTGCAATTAGGAAAGGTGGTTCGCATGATAAGGAAATCCGAATTGTCAGATCCCGGATGTATGACGTAACCCTGTATGACGTAACTCTTTTTGATACCCAATATGACAACAGCAATCAAGAATACGAATAGGGACAAAACAAGGCATTGCGGGCTGAAGATCTCAAAATTGAACAGTTGTAATTTTGCTTTGTTACTGATTGAAACTTTTCAAGTCGCAAATGGATTTCTGTCTTCATTCTTTGGTTTTTCTCATTTTATTGGTAAGTAGGCCCACGTATCTCATGCCTCATCACAGTCTTGCAAATATCACTGACCGCCACCATCAATGTACGTAAAAGACATCGGTATTGCCTGCACTGACGTGTTTTTTGTGTAAGAGACAACTTTTGCCGAGTATATCCTGATGTGAGCCGATGCAGATGTAAGCGTGCCCATTTCAAAGTGCCCATTTGGATGTACATTGTAATTCGTGGTATTTTGGTTCTAAGCTTGGCCGGCAGATGGCACTTTGATGTTTTTCTACTTCCACTGAGCAGTTACAGAGGCGCTCCGCCTTTATTTCCGTAAGGTTTTCTTGAAAATTAGGCTATCATCTTGCTTTCAAGATTGTCTGCCTGGCATCTATTGACGAAATCTTGCAACAAAACAAAAATGGCGGCGATGAAATCGGACGCGATTTGATGATAGAGCTGGACATGAGGTTCACATCGAATGAATGGAGTCGCATTGAAGAAAGGTACGTGATGAATTCCACCAATAGGCGTCGAGGATTTGACATTCCGATGTTTACTAGGCGCCGATTGGTCGATAGAATTAGGTCACTCAACAAAAACGCAATCATTTTTCTCCGACGAAGACACGTTGCTCATGGAGAGTTCCTTTTTGGTATTTGGTTGACAAATTAACATTTTCGCCGGTCTTTTTCAGTGAAGGCATTGTCTTCGAGGAGTACACCAACACCATAGATGAAGGTTCTAGGTCAAGGCGGAGGCGAAGCGCGCTGAAGCCAACAGAGAGATGGCCAGGTGGCGTCGTCCATTTTGAGATTTTGGCGGAAGAACTGGCTGTTGAGGACAGACAGGTCATCGAGGATGCTCTGGATGAGTATGAACGCCACTCGTGCGTCAGATTCGTCCCAGCTTGGCGAGGCTCGAACAAAAACATGGCGGTTTTCCGAAACGGTTCGAGTTGCACGTCATATGTTGGGATGCAGGGAGGAGAGCAGGACATCACATTAGCACCCGGATGCAGAACGGTACTGTTTCAAGATCTCCAAATGTTTTGGTCAAATTTTCTTGTAGCATGTCGGTCCGCCATCCATGATTTACTTTTGGGATTTTCCAGAGGTCCGTTGTCCTTCATCTCCTCGGCCACGCCCTCGGCCGCCTGCACGAGCACACCCGACCAGACAGAGATGATTACGTCACTATCGTCAGAGAGAACCTCGACCCCTGGCAGTATTTTCACCTACAGAAATACTCCTGGAACGTGGTTGAGAACCTCGGCGTCCAGTACGACTATGAAAGCATTATGCATTACGGGAAGAAGGTAGGAATTAAAGGCACACTGACATGGAGTATAAACAGTAACAAAGGGGACGAGGTTCCTTGCAAGCAGTATCATGCAACCACACTCCAAGTATTCAAGCGTAGCTCTTGCGCATGCGCCAGGTCTCTACGTCACTTCCGTATCTCCATTTCAGGCCTTCTCTGGAAATCGCCTCCCCACTATCAGGACCAAGGACGCCTCATACCAGAATTTGATCGGGAATGCTGAGGGGCTGAGCTTTCTTGACTTCGCCAACATCAATAAAATGTATCAGTGTTCAGGTAAATTTTCAAGGTCAATGTCTCAAAACGTGCAGGGCGTCAACCTCGCACCCAACATCTTCACAACCGCTCCCCTTCTTGGACTTGTTGGCGTAGGACACCTTAACAAAGAACTAGCGGGTAGGGGGCCTGTCTGGGATGGCCGTGGGATCAAAGTCACGCAACTTTCATCGCCTTTGATACGACCTAATCTAGTGCATTTATTCCAGACGTTGTTCTACTCTGATGGAATCTCATTGACCTTGACTTTCAGACGAATGTGAAGCTATGCAATGTGATGAAGACATCTCCTTCGTTGGTCCCGACTGTCAGTGTTATTGCCGGGGAGACCCGGTAAGAATATGCCCGGTGAAAACAACGACAGCAAGCACGACGAGCCGGCATCCAACTTTTGTTGAAGGAAGAGACGAGAAAGCCAACGCCACGACGCCAATTACAACTACCACAACGCCAATTACAACAAGGATGCCAACTACAACGTCAAGGATAACGACAACCAGGACATCAACTACCATGATGCCCACTACACCTACCACCACGCAAACTGCAACGACCACAACGCTGGCTACCACAACACCAACTACAACTACCACGCCATTAACTACCACAACGCCAACTACAACTACCACGCCGCTAATGACCACAACGCCTACTACAACTACCACGCCACTAACTACCACACCGCCAACTACAACGACCTCGATGCCAGGTTTAACTACGATGCCAACGACAGTTATCACATCCCAATCTACGGCCACCACCACGCCAACTACCACCACGATACCGGCCACTACTGCAGCGCCCTCTACCAGCTCCGCCACTACAACGATGGCTTCCGAATGCGCGGACTTGAACTCGTACTGTTCGTACTGGGCGGGGCTTGGACACTGCGAATCGTGGAGATACAGAAGATACATGGCCAAGAACTGTAAAATAGCATGTGGACTGTGTAATCCATCACCTCCGACCACATCCACAACAGCTTCTTCCACTACCACAACCGCAACTACAACTACCACGACCCCAACAACTGCCACCATGCCAACTACAACTACATCGCCCACTACGACTATCTTCCCGTCTTCTGCAGCGACCACACCGGTATGTGAAGATCTGTCCCTTTCATGCCGAATGTGGGCCGATCGAGGATACTGTATATCGTCTAACAGGAGGTACAGGGATTTCATGGAGTCCAAATGTCGGCTGACGTGTGGATTCTGCGAGAAAAGTTAGTTATGGTCTTCAGTTTTTCGGTCTTCCTTTGCGTAGGCCTAGGTCTCCGTCAATAAGTCTAGGCCTATCTCCACCCAGTGAAGGTGAAATGATTGAAAAGATAAAGTCTGCCCGAACCTGCCAATAGCAGTGTCGGTCGGTGTGAAACATCTGAACCAATCAGGATGCACGAAACTAAGACCTATGTCTTTCAAACCAATCAAGTAACTCGTAACATAATCGGCATGATCTGATAGCCAATCAGAAATTCCGTTGGTCAGAACACTCATTACTGAATCCGAACACTGGCTAATCTTTCAGCGACAACGCCAATGACGACAACATCCGAGGACATGACGACAATTCCCGAGTGTCCAGATGTTTCAAACTTCTGCCAAGGCTGGGCTGCCATTGGTCTGTGCACCGCATCGGATTATACAAGCAGACAATTCATGGAATTAAACTGCAGATTCACATGTAAATTTTGCGAGAGAGGTGAGTGGTTCCCTCGCATTCTTGTCGTAAACTTTCGTCCCTCTGGACCAACAAAACATGGGGTAAAGCGTTCGTTTATCTTCCAGCGACGACAACAACGACGGCCACACCCACCACCACACTCTCCACAACGACGTCCTCAGAGTGCAGAGATTACTTATTTCTTTGTCCACATTGGGCCGCTAGGGGGCGTTGCACAAGTTGGAATGAAACTCACAGACGAAATATGGAAATCAAATGTCGTTCGTCGTGCGGATTTTGTCGCCGAACAAGTAGGTCTCTTGTTTTGGTGAAGTCGGGGATTGCCGAGATCAGCGTACAGACATGAAAGAAATACAGCAGATATTTTGTTAAAAGGGGTTCAGGGTTTGGGAGTGGGACATTCAATGGCTGGGATAATCACCCTTACCACACCGACATTAGAAACATAATCCATGGGTTATTTTCATCCGTAGGAACAACCCCAGCACCGACCACGATCACCACCCTACCAATCACCGGTAAGTTCCAAGAGAGAACGCCCTCGTTCACCAATGAGCGGTCGGGCTTTCCACCAAAATACACCCCGTCGATCCTGCTATGTTTCTGAGGGGTAGCCAGTGTCATAGAATCTCATGAAGACCCCCGTCTGTCTGTCTGTCTCTTTAAAGGTCCGCTTCTACTTGCGGCGAATTCGCCGGTGTTTGCGGCGAGCGGTGCAGTTTTCACAGGGACTTGGGTAATCCTTCGATGGTTTAACAATACAATTTTTTATTTATTTATTAATTTACCTCCAATACTGGAGAATAAAAGATACATATTTACACGGACAGTACAACTGAACTGACTGAACAATGTACAGACATGAGAATGACAATAACACATTGAGAAGATGATAACAGTGCGCCTTCGCAAGCGCCCGGGCAGGCACCGCGGCGACGTCCATCCACTGTGTGGGGATACCCAAACAATAGGAAAACTTCGCCGCACGGCCCAACCGGGCGCCCGCGAAAGCCCACTATTAAAAGGACTTCAACAACAACTTCAATAAGAACCGTTCAAGAGAGTTGTTGTATTTAAAATTTGGCCTAGTAATCAAGCCACACACAGTGTCCGTAAGACCATTTGGCACAAAGGGTTTGGGGGGCAGCCGGCCGGGCCCCAGCGCGGCAGCCGTTAGGCTGACCCCGCTGGAGCCCAGTCGGGACCCCAAGGTCCCTGGAATGTGCTGTAGGCACTTCAACATAACAAGGTCTCTGGCTGGGCAATTCACCTTTAAAATTCTGGAAGACAAGTTCAACAGATGCATTAAGATGGTATCCGAGGCATCTTTAAATTTAAAAGCATCTAAAATTGGCGAATGTCGAAGTGTCTTACCCAGTCCCAGGGACTGCTTAAGAAGACAGCCCTGTACACTATTGAGTTTCTTGATGCACCCTTTACTAACATTAATCGCACCGCAGCTGTAGAAAAGTGTAGGGATACAGACTCCTCTAAAAAGTTCAATCTTTGCACCGACGGACAGATCACTAGGGTGGCATAAACCACTTTGGGCTAATGAATAAAATGCTTTACGGGTAGCACCAACCCTGTTACTAACATGTTTAAAACCTGTACAAAATCTGTCGAAGGTGACACCTAAAATATCCAATGAGTCTACAACGTCTAACCTGTTCTCAGACAAATACCAAGCTGGCTCAGCTGCTACCTTAGCAGGGGATCCTGATATCATACACTTCGTTTTGCTAATACCAAAATTAAAACGCCACTTCTTAGAGTATTCATCACAAATATTAATGAGATCCTGAAGACCTGTGACCGTCGTACTAAAAATAGTTACGTCATCAGCGTAGGCAAAAAGATTAAAAAGGTATCGCCCTATTCTGACACCACCCTTACCGCTATTCTCCAGATCCACCAACAGGTCATTTATAAAAATATTGAAAAGAATTGGAGAGAGACCGCTGCCCTGTCTGGTGCCACGAGTGACATTAAAAGTTGGACTTACAGCACCGTGCCACCTTACAGAAGCCTTAAGTTGGCTATACCAGTTATACAGAAAGTACCAATGCGCATTAGGAAGCTTGTTAAGCAACTTATAGAATAAACCTGGATGCCAAATCTTGTCAAAACACTTCTCAGCGTCTAAACTACAGATATACAGTGGAGTATGTTGACTTTTACAGTACAAGGATACATCATTTAACATAGCAGTACAGAATTCTGTCCCTCTTCCTTCCCTAAAACCATACTGACTATTAGACAGCTCCAGATTATCCTCACCTGGCTTCAGAAATAATTCAGCCAGTTTTGCAAAGGTGGAGGTTAAAGTAATTGGTCTATAACTTGCCGGTAAGTTAGGGTTCATAGTGGCCTTCTTAAGTAGTGGTACAATAGTCCCCACAGTAAAACATTTTGGTATTATACCGAGAGATAAAATAGCTGAATACAAATTAGAGAGATGTTCACATAAAATTTCAGATCGCCCATAAAACAAGTGTTCTGTGGTAATACCGTCAGCACCAGGCGCGCTACCTTTCCTAAGCTTAGACAGAGAGGAGTACAAATTCTGTGGAGAAATCACAACCGAAAATACAATGGCGTGTCAATTATCCCAATGCCTGTGATAAACCGTTCCGCTCGCCGCAAACCGTGGTGGCAACCGCACAGGTGGAAACGGGGCTTAAGCTCATCGTCCTTTTGCAGTTTGTGAGGACAGTCGTGATTCGTGTTGGGTTTGGAAAGCGCTGGGGCACTGCACCGATAGACTCCGCAAAGACAACATGAGGCGATGGTGTCCAAAAACCTGCGAACTGTGCACACCATGCGAGGACAATCACTGGAAGTGTCCCCAATGGGCGGAGAGGGGCGAATGCGTCTTGAGCCCTGTCTATATGAAGACCCACTGCAAGTTGTCTTGCGATGCCTGCGGTAGTTCCCATGACGAAGGTTTGTCCGTTTGTCTGTTGGTAGTAGACTCCGAACGCAGTCGTTTGATTCGAATCGTTCCTACTTCGCTCCCTCAAGTTTTGTCGGTAGTGAGATCTCGCCACGAACGAGTTTCCCGTTTTTGCCGCGCCACTTCCGCACGCCTGTCCGCAGAGTGAGCGCCGCGGGAGTGGAACGGCAAAGACGAGAACCAGTCAGGGAAGTGACTTGGGCGTTAAACTCGCATCTCGGGTCATCTCATGTTCGACTACTTCTCAAGATCGTCCGCGGAACGATATCAACTTGAAATTGTCATATTTCTTTCCAGTTTCTCCCGGATGCGCTAACAAGACGCCATCTTGTACGGACTGGGGACGACGTCGTTGCCGGACGCGACCAAATCACATGAGACGCACGTGTCCAGTGACATGCGGAGTGTGCATACTCGAATCAATGTTCATCCATGACTAACATATTAAATAAAATGAGTTTTTTGATGGGTTATTTGCGAAGGTTGTCCCTTCCACGTGATTATGGCTGAAAATACCTTTGGCCAGCACGCCACGTTTTGGCCGCCAGACGGACAGATGAGATACTAGCACTTCAAAATGTAGTTTCTTCATTAAAATCAGTGAGTTATGGTTGACGTATATAGCAATTAAAGGAGCACGGTATTGGATTTCAAATGCGTTATTTGACCGCCGACGTAGAGGGAGCCACCTAGCGGCAGTAAGACGAACTACAAAAATGCATTACAAAATGTACGCAGTAAATCGGGTCATTCGCCGAGACGTAGTCAGACCCTTGGGTTGGAGAGTGGCGCGGTGGCGCCGGCTGTCGAGAAAAAGTGGCAATACCGTGCTCCTTTAAGCAATACTCTTCGCTACAATGTAGGCCTACTTTACTTGGCTTGTTAGGACATGGCAGAGCTTTTCCTTGTGTTGGACTGGCCTTCAATACAGAAAAACCGCGAATTTCCTTCCCCCGCCGTCGGTTCGGTCAACGGTTAAATAAAGGAATATGACGGACTTTACAGGAAGAAAATGAATGTGTGGCACCCTGAACTGTATTGTAGAGAAATATATCTATAAAATGACACCAATTTTATTTAATTATTCCTGTCGGAACAGCTCGTAGATGGTGTTGAAGTTTCAGAACGCCCTGTCCTGCCAGCACGTGTTCCCGCCCTTTTCGGCGGGAATTCGGCTTTTAGATACGACCACGAGGTGCCGCCTGCAAACCAGGCCTCGAGCCGTGTTTTAGACGAATCACCAAAAATCATGGCGGATGAAGGTTTGTAGCGTCGACAAAACGCCGAAAATCACTGTTTTCTAACTAATCATAGGGTCCAATCCATCAACAATTGGATTGTTGTGATAAAAATATATTAGTCTTTTCCGAAGTTGATCCCCTTTTCCGGCATCTGGGTGATATTCGTGTCTGTTGCGAAGACAAATGTTGGCGATTCCACACCCAACAAATTTGCATGCAAAATATGCACAGTGCAGTGCACATGCACTCTCAGTGTCACTGTCAGAGTGCTGTGACATGATCAGATGACCTCTATCTCACCATGCTATGAAATACTTCCTGGCTTCATCCATGTCATCATCATCCCCATAGGCCTAGGTTGCCTACATTATCAATGTGTCATGTGTTCAGATTTTCAATTAATTCAAGGTTAGTTACGGTAACCATATCGCCCAGGCATAGCTTCTTTTACGATATGACATTGACGGCTATTGCCTGGGACGTTATGGTTTACCCATATGCGCCCTGTGGAGCATAGTGTATTGGCATGTACTGAATAAAATGCCCAATTACTCGCAAACCTGACTAATTTAGAAATATCAAATGCCGTGAATCCTTTCATGTATCCTTATGTCTCATAGTGGTATTCCAAAAGACTGAAAAATTGGCACAAATTAGGAAAAAACTTTGATACAAAACTCCGTCGAAATGTCACTAACTCATGTAAACAAGTCTGCAACACGTAGCTGTCACATGATCCGAGGTCACGTGACTGGGCGTAGTCGCTGACACTGGATGAGAACGAGACTAACGTCAACTGCCATGACTGCGCAACTGCATTGCGCGAGACTCCCATCATGGCGTGTCACCGGCCTGTACATTTAGATTCGAGAAGTGGATTTCAAACTCGATTTGTGAAGTAAATAAGGATGGGATTTTACTGAATTCACTCGGAATGGTGTATCGACGGTAGCTCAACAACACAGGAATACAATATTGCGGATTTTCGTGTTGGTTTGTGAATTAACAGCGGCGCACGGAATTCCGTGCGGGAATTGCTCCACAGGGAATGTATTGGGCAATCTGAGACTCTGTATGCGCGCTATGTAAAAGTCAGTTTGTAAAAGCAAAAGCGCAGCATCAGAGTCCCAGTTACTGAGACTAGNTAACCACGTGTTTTCGGAGGCCAGGAAGGAAATTCGGTTGCGGTCCAGTATTTTTCATCTCAAATTGTGCTCTTCTTGATAAAACACTGCAAGATTCTTTGAAATTCAATTTTTATTCATCTAAAATGATGCGTCAGCGACGGTACTGGTGTTGACCATTGGAGAAAAGGGTGACCTACCAATTCTCGGCCAGCCGAGAAATGGTGATTACCCCAGCCGAGAATTGGTACTCCATGGCCGACAACAGGTACCTGTCCATCAGTCACGGAAGAACCGTTTTCCTTGCCTTATTTGGATGTATGCGACATATTTTATGGCTTGAAGCCAATCAGATTGGTTTATTCTAAGTAGCAACGTGGGCAGCATCGCATAAATTGACCTAAATTACCATATATGGCGGGCACATCGTCGTTGCTAAATTGATGTTCCTTGAGACGTCGGACACGCTGTTCGGCTACCCCGCATAAATACCCCGAAAAAACAAATAAAAATAACTTGTGTACGCACGAAAGTGACTGTTAGAAGCTTTTAAGTATGTTTTTTATTCATATAAACATGCAGCTACCGTTGCAAGTGTCTATGTTCGACGAAATATCGGTCCGAAGTTGGTGGCCGAGAATTGGTACGTAGCCGAGAACGGGCGAACTTACCCTAGGCGTAAATAAATGCTTGATCAGGCGATGATGCTGATCAGGCAAGGTAGACTGATGAAGCCATATGGCCTGATCAGGCGTTTGGTCTGGACTGAACAGGAGCTAGGCCTAGTCCAATCCAAGGCTAGGCCTGATTCATTGACTTGACATTATTGACATTTGTTTAGTTGTGTTGTTGGGGATGCTGTAGCCTGTGTAGACCTAGCAGGCCTAGCTACTTCTGCAGAGTCGGAGGGGCCTACATGTAGGCCTATTTCAGCCGTAAAGCTGGCTAGGCCTACTGCAGACACAGTCGTCACGAGACTGGTACATCACTCGTCCTCAGCTCAGGCCTACTAGTACTACAGCTACATGTAGAACTTTATAATTTTCCTCTCCAGGTATAGCAGCTTGAAGGATGTTGCGTATCACATCATGCTCATCTACAGCAACTTCTCCAAGACCCAGCGATTGATTCTTGGCATCTTCATTCTCCTGCTTGTTGATGTCATTTGGGTCGTGTCGTCAGAGGTGACGGAGGTGAGTCTTTTGGCCTCTTGGATGAAGATTTTGTAAAGTAGGAGGAAACAAGAGGCCTCAAAAAACCACCATTGTCGAGGAAGGAGATTTTACTCTCTACCACAAGTGACTGGAATGCCACTGATTATCGAACTCGCAACTTCATTGGTGTTGTGCATGGATGTTCCTACTGTACCGGTACTGCCCAACAACCTGGGCCCAAGCCTCTAAACAGCGTTCTTCAATCATTGGAAGGTATAAGTCATTAGGCCTCTGAATTAGAGGTCTTCAACCACTGGATGGTAGGCTTACCATTCTACATTGTTGTGTCTCACTTATGCACCAGTCCAAGTCGAATTTGAACCCTCGATTGGAGAAGTTACCCTATAGATTAGAACTCTGCATCATTCTGATAGCCCCGGGAGTTCACTTGTCTTCTCTTCTTTTTCAGTTTATCTTCAAAGATGCCAAATTCAGCAAGCCATATTTCAGCACGTATTTAAAGACATCTTTGTTTATATTCTACCTGGTCGGGTTCCTAGCGTTCAGATCATGGAGGCAACAGTGCCGCAAAAGCAATCTGGTGAGTTTGAAATTTTGTTTGAACTCTTGTGTGGGGAGTGTGGGCACGGTGTTGGAAGGCTTTAGAAACGGGTCCGATTTTGAGGGTGTTGTTGCATCTGCTGGGGAGATCTCCATTTCTGAAAGAAAGTTGTCCTGCATCGTGTTTCATGAAGGGGATGGATTTTATCTGACCACCAGGGTATCAAATGACTCCAGGATGGAGTCCTGGGCCGACAGCACAGAAAGTCCGATAGTAATACCAGCGCCTATCGGCAGTCAGTTATAACACATTTTCCCATTAACTAAACTGCCAATAGGCATCGAAAGCACTATCGGACTTTCTGTGCGGTCGGCCCTGGAAAGCTGTACAACTCCTACAGTCGAACCCTGAGCAATGAGTTTGAGATGACGATAGGTGTTGGGTGTTACAATTTCAGGAAAACAGCTGATTTCCCCGCTGGGCAGCGTCCAGTACTAACAAACCTTCCGACCCTCTTCAATAAAGCATGTATTTCACCATCAATGTGAAGAACTTTTTTATGTTTTAGACACGGTCAACTGGGTTTGAAGCTTTAGACACTATTTTACAGGTATGTGGTTTTGTAGCTCCGCTTTCTTTGGAATTCACTGACGCAATACTAACAAAGCAATGTTTCCTTTGAAGGGCGTTCCAGTTCAAGAGCTCAGCAGTGAGCCCTGGGCATGATGGAGGTCCAAACCCCCTTCTTCATGTACCCCCCCTCCCTCTCTTTGTCAGTGAATCTTAATGTGTTTTCTGACAGTGTGTGTATTTTCCTTGGATGACACAACCTTACCGTTACACATCAGTACAGTTTTGGGGCATACATGTAGTCTGATCACCATAATATCACCAGCTGACTACAAATGTCAGAGGCAGAATTCCTCCCAAGTTTCCAACTACATGTATAGGCCTACATGTATTTGAAATGAAAATGAAATGGATTTAAGTGCAAAAATTCTGTGTTGCGATGAAAAAGGTAGGTTTTGAGGCTGCTCATGAAGATTGGACNTGATCGTTGGATTTTCCACGGACCTTTAATCACACGCGGCTATTGAATGACCGGTGGACAACGCAAACAATCGGGGAACGACCACAAGTGATCGACAGGCATGATTAAAAACCGCAAAGCTCTGTCACATTACATGACTTCCGCATTCCATTAGGTCGAAGATAGGTGTTGCCAGACTATATTTGAAATGAAAACAAAAAATGAAAAGTGATTTAAGTGCCTGTATCCACTAGGCCTATACAGTGAGCAAAAATTATGTGTTGCAGTGAAGGAGGTAGGTTTTGAGGCTGTTCATGAAGATTGAGATGCAGCCCCTTGCCCTGATATGACGTGCCAGCTGGTTCCATTGTCTTGGGGCAGCTGAAGACAATGACAAGACACGGTCTCCATGAGTAACCAAACTGCTCCTAGGCCGCAGGAGCAGTTTTGACATCTGCTGACCTAAGGCGTCAGTTGGGATGGTACCTGAAGATCAAGACGTTGCTGCTTGCCCTGATATGACATGGAAGCTGGTTCCATAGTTTTGGGGCAGTGCTAGAGTAGGCACCATCTCCAGAGGAGTAACTGACCCAGTCCTAGGCCACTGCAGCAGTTTGTCTTCAGCAGATCTAAGGCTTCATTAGGGTGCTATTTCAGTCTAATACCCCCGTCTCTATGTTGTTTGGAAGTACCTGTGCATTGAGGACAGCTTTGTACAGTGTACATCTAGGCCTAGTAGCTGTAGAATAACGTTCTAAAAATTGTTAGGTTTATTCTCTTCCTAATCCTGGACATGGAGGTATACCCCGGAGGTATACTCGGGACTGTACGCAGGATTTACCCGCTTTTCAGAAACCAGACATTTTCCAGGAAGTTTCAATGTGTTTTTAGCCCCAGAATACATGTACCATCAGTCCACATGCACCGTATCAGACGAGAGATGATTATTATTAGATTTTCTATAACTCAGCTGGTGTAGACAGCTGCTGAGGTTAATATTGAATTATCCGAGATAAAATGTGGCCATGCCCTGTGTGAGTCATCCACTGATGGCTGTGTTGACTCTCATCTCCTGCAGTGGTGGTGGAGTGGAAAGTGTCACATAATGAGAGTCAGAAGCTTAAAGGCACTGATCCATTTGAGAGTTTCCCTGCGAGTCGGCTCTCAATGGGCAATTCAGCATTGTTGATTTCCTTATGACTTACATTTGAATGCAGAGACTAATGACACAAACCACTGCTAGTGTCGTAGTCATGGTAGTTGACTTGCCCATTGAGACTAGAGAGCCAACTGGCACAAAAACTCTCTAGTGGTGCTTTGCCTTTAGACATGTTAGAGTTTTCAATAATGCTCTATCTAATGAATAATTACTGACAATTTTGTTAACGAAGCTGGTGTCTGAGTTGTTGTTTTGCTAATTTTCATTAAATTCTAAAAAAGCTGTTTCTGGTATTGCATAATTCCATTCCCCTGTCATTTAACTGTAATCTGCATCTTGACACTACAGTCGAACCTCTCTATTAAGGACACCTTCGGGACTGACAAATGCTGTCCTTAATTGAGAGGTGTCCTGATTACAGAGGTTGAAATGAATAGAAATGACCAGTTCGGGACTGAACATTGGTGTCCTGATTAGAGAGGTGTCCTCCTGGCAGAGGTGTCCGTTAAGGGAGGTTCCACTGTATATGGGCCGTATTCCAGAAGCTTCCTTAAAGCGATTTGTCAGCCAAAAAATTTGAATGCAAAAGGGGACGAATCTTTGTTTACAAACACTAATTTCCTGCATTCTGATTGGCTGTGAGGGCAATGTTTACAAACATCATCCTTCTGTTTACAAAACGACTGTCGATTCGCTTTAACTCTAAGGTTTACCTTTAGCTATTGTTTAAAGGGCAGAATACAAAAGCTTAAAGTGGACCATAGAGTTAAGGAGGCTTCTAGAATACGGGTCTTTGTTTATATAGATAGAGGACGAAGTCAGACTCATCATGTTTGATTTCAGGGCCAGGTACCCTTCCTGCTTACTACAGTTGTAACTCTGCATATCAAATTGACTGCTCAGTTTAGTCATTATCATCATAATCTTGCTAATTTCTGTGAAAATTTCATCAGACAGCCGACGATACTAGGCACTGGCAGTCTCCGTCAAAGCATCACCAGCAGTCACTCTGTCTCTCATTCTTCTTGGATCATCCCCNCCCCCCCCCCCCCGTGTCTACGCCTCTCAGAATGTTTTATTCTTCTGTGTACTTTCAGTTGGTAGACAATGTGGCTGAAGAACAGAAGGATCAAGAGCAGCTGATTGTAAGTTCTCTGGGTTCTTGGGGAGGCGTGACGAGCTCCGTCAGTTTTTGTCAATCGCAAAGCTAACTTCTGAATATGGCAATGAGTCCGAACACCAGTTGTGCCCCAGATGGGGAGGGCCTCAGCCTCCTTATATCAGATCTGATGTGAAAATTACGAGGAAGCTTCTATCTCGAATCTTGGTGGAAGTAATGAAATAGTAAAACTTGTATGATCTGTTCCTTCTATACTTGTTGAAGTATTAGCAGGAGCAGCCAAAGTTTGGCTGCTCCTGCTAATACTTCAACTCGCACCTGGTCATGCCACCCTTACTGCAAGCCAGCAAATCCATCTCATTTCTTGGGAAAAACATTTCCAATCTCAAACCACAACGATCTCGTCACATGGGTTCATGCCAGATCTTGAGGACTTCTGATACATGGAAAACTATTAGTTTGTGTCTTTTTCGTTCCAGGGTGACCCAATCTTTGTTCCCATCAAATATGATGACAAGGGAAACACGAGCGGGACGGACTCTGATGATGGTTCGGGTAAGGAAGCCCCTACTTCATCGATTTACATTGTAGATGCAACAAGTGTTAAATAATGATCAAATTTGATACCCGAATCTGTAAATTTCTCTGAGAATTCCAAGCTGTAGCTATCGCAAAAGTTCTGACCACACTTCCCTCTTCTTTCTTACAGTAAAAGACCTCGCGACGGGCAAAATCAAGGAGAAACATCGGTCACGGTCTGTCCGCTTTAGTCAGCTCTCAGAGGTCAGGCAGCTTTCAGGTAGGGTAATATTGAAAGAATATAGATGGGCAAAGCATAGGCCTCGCCCTAGGCAATGTTCAGCAGTTAACGACAGAACTGATTTTGAAAAGGATGAGTCACTTTGTGGTTTTTCTTTTGTCACACAGAAATTTTTATGAAAATCCTGGTGAAAATCGGCAAAATAGCCCTCAAACCAAACAAAACTACATATATCTTTCCGTTTCTATTTTCAGAGAGCCATGCAGAAGAAGCAATCATGGCCCGGTTGTCATACTCGGCGTACGTCCGTGCCGAAGAGTACCGGTTACGGTTCCTCAGTAAAATGACCGTAAAACAAATAGCAAAAATAGCCTTTATGTTTTGTGTTCTGGTAAGTAAATATCAAAAGTTTATCACATGTTCAGCTGTGTGGTGCTACCTGAGCTTTATTTGTCATGGTAGATGTTTACATTAAATAGGCCTGACAGGGCTGAGAATTTGACTTCTGTGCCTAACCTACCTTCATCGTTAGGTTTCACATTCGATAACTTTCCTTCGTTACAGTTTTTCTTCGGTAACCTCGCGTACCAGGAGGCACTGAAGGACACCGAAGCTGGCATTGTCAATGTTCTGTCATCAACGTCGGGTCTGTTTACCCTCGTCCTTGCCGCCATGTTCCCTAGCTCCTCAATGGACAAGTTCACCCTGTCCAAGTTTGTCTGTGTATTGTTAAGGTAAGATTTTAACTGTTATGTATGGGATCACACAGGATTCCAGTGCAACACCATTCATGATTCCAGTGCGACATTATACAGGATTCCAGTGTGACATTGCACACATTCCAGTGTGACATCGCACAGGATTCCAGTGTGACATCGCACAGGATTCCAGTGTGACATCGCACAGGATTCCTGTGTGACATCACGTATGATTCCAGTGTTACATCACGCAAGGTTCCAGTGTGACATCACGTAGGATTCCAGTGTTACATTACACATGATTCCAGTGTGGCTATCTGCTGAGGGAGATTCCAGTGTACATCTGCATAGCAACAAAAATGCACATGTGTAAAGAACCAAAGGAAAGGTGCTGAACAGCTGTTAAAATGATCCATGCATGTTTAGGCCCACCTAAAATAACAATTGTTTGTTTTCCTCCACAGTATTGGTGGCGTCGTTCTAGTCAGTCTCTCCGACTTGAGTTACGAGTCAGAGATTCCCCTTGGTGCACTCTGGGCGATATGCGGCGCGTTACTCTACGCCATCTACCTCGTCACGCTGAAGAGAAAGGTGGACAACGAGGACAAGCTCAATCTGCCCATGTTCTTCGGTGAGTAGATTCAAGATGAGGTGAGAAAATCAGCATACAAGTACGTGTGCTACCCAAGGAACCCAAAGGCATTCCTCTACATGTATGTGAGAGTTGATTCTCCACTGTCTACACTCGGCTCTAATGTTGCTCAGGCTTTTGTCGTACGTGCGACACGGAAGTTTTGGATGTGCCTAGTCTTCTCGAGTAGAATCTGACTTTTGTGATGTCTTCAGTTTGTTCCACCAGTTATACATGTATCAGGGTTGCAGCACTATCTGTTAACATATAAAACCAAAGGTCAGTGGCCTGCCTTCTCTGGACTTGGAAGACGCAAAAAGGGAGGGCAAGTTGCAGAGATGGGAATGACCCGGTGCTCCCACATGAACAAAAACACAAAAAATGAAGACAGTACTCCGCAGAGGCAGAGTTCTGGGGCTGACAGATTGAACATGTGAGCCAAAATGTTAAGATTTTATTTCATTTTTAGGGTTTGTTGGTTTGTTTTGCCTTGTCATCTTATGGCCAGGGTTCTTCATCCTTCATTACTCGAGAGCTGAGGTGTTTGAGTGGCCGACAAAGATGGACTGGATCTATCTGGTGGCCAATGGTGTGATAGGGACAGTCCTCTCTGAAATATTATGGCTCTGGTAAGTGTCTGAAATCACCAAGTCAACCACCAACCTTAACAAAGAATTGGTCCATAAGCAAGTACCACTTGTGACTTCATTATATGAAGGACCACTTGGCATACTTCTGGAGGTAGGCCTACTCTCTTATGGACATATGCCATTCATTACGTTGGGGCCCACTCAGCATGCTTCTCCGGAGAGGCTCACTCTTGTGAAAAGATTTTATCAATGCTGTATAATGGGAGACTTTCTGCCATTAGAGGCCACCATTAATTACCGGTCCTAGAACGTAACGGAATTTGACGTCACAGGGAAGAAATGCAGGTCACGATGTCGTCCATAATGTGGAAGCCATGGCTTATGGCTGTGTCAGTGACGTCAAATTTTGTGACGTTCTAGGACCGCTAGCAGGCTGCCTCTGACGTAGAAAAGTCTCCAATTATCATTCAACTTGTGTGATACCCAGTACTTGGATTTCTTCAAATTTTCTAGAAAATGCCTGTCCAGTTACCATGGACAGTAATGGAAAGAATGACCATGTGATGTCACCGTTCTCATTATCTTTCAGGGGCTGTTTCCTGACCTCCTCCCTGATGGGTACTCTTAGTCTTAGCCTGACCATTCCATTAACCATGATAGCTGATACAGTCATTAAAAATGTAAGTACCGGTACAAAACGTTTGTGATTAAACGAAATGTGTAGGGTTAAACCAGGATGTGACTGTGAACTTTGCACTTCCTGGCAGGAAGCAGTTCGAACTGATAGTTCCTGGTAGCACATGCTGCTTGTTCAGATTACGAAAAAAGTGTAATCAGGATATGAACTTTGAACTTCCTGGTTATCAAATGATAAAATTGTACATGTAGACGGTTGTTAAAAGCATGTGCTAGGCCCTACTCATATACATGTAGGGCTGTGTTCAAAAAGGGTGATCATCGCACGATTAAGACTTAGATGCGTGTAACTTCACTAAATGCACACACTTCCACCATGCATTTTAACGAAGTTACACGCGTCTAAGTCTTAAACACTCTTTTTGAATACGGCCCGTAGAGTTGATGGACTCGAAGCCAGAGGCCTTGAGGGACTGGAGGTGATAACCTTGGACCTTCTTCGAAATTGACCAATCACAATGATTGTATGTTCAAAATTGACCAATCACAATGGTTGTACATTTATCTTCATCCAAATTGACCAATCACGTCCCTTTTCAGGTGTCCTACACGTGGATGTTTTACGTCGGCAGCGGGCCTGTATTTATATCATTCTTTGCCGTCACCATTCTCTCCCATTATGAAAACTGGGACCCGGTTCTCCTGGGTGTCAAGAAAGTTATACACTGTATATGTAGGAAGAGGGTGTCCGTGTTACCAAGGTAGGTAGATAACCCCACACCACCCACACCCCACCCCATACCACACAGCACTACATCAATCCGTCAAAAGTTTTACATTATATTTGACAAAACTCTTTTTTCTTTCAGATTACGTGAGCTAGATAGAGAACAAACGGAGACTCTCATCAGTGTCAACACGTCAACCCACGATTGACTAGCGCCAGCAGCGCCACCTATTGACTCCCGCTTGAAACAGATATAATCTGTGTGTGCATTTTGGATCTGCTTATAACCAGAGAGCATAACTCGGTCACTTTGGGGGGGGGCACTTCTTTGAGTCCGGTACTAGAGGCATCATCAGACTTAAGAATTAGATTCAGGGCCTAGTTTCACAAAGAATCTTAAGTCTAAAGTTTGACTTAAGTCATCATGTGACCAGGTTTCAGCAAATCAGATGGCTTCATTTCAGACTTAAGTTTTTTCTTAGACTTAAGATTCTTTGTGCAACTGGGCCCTGGTGTACAGGACGTTGCACCATTCGTCAATGGATAAACATATAAGATTCGAATGTACAAAGTAACTGAAATTGTGACCCAGTCCAGCAAAAGTACGATGGGCGCAAGTCGCAACCGAGGAAAGGGTTAACGGCCTTACAACACAATAGCTGAAATGTACGTCTCTGCAGGTTAACAATAGTAGTGGACAGCAGTGATAATAGCCGAGTAAACTGATGACCAATGATAATCACCTGTGACATGCACCTACTTTTGCGCGATCGGGTCACAATTTTGTAAAAGTGAAACAATTTAATACCACGCAATTTTCAAGTATGACTCTACCGTTATCTGGGAAAAATATCAAGTCCCCAGAGTTGCAAAGAAGTGCCCCCCCCCCTCCCCTGAATACACTGTTTTAAAGTGTATGATCCAGTCACAAAATCCATATTTATCAATAGTGTATATAAGATTTCTATTGTGTAAAAAGATGTCTTTGTATTAGTTGAGAGTTTTAAAAATATCCTGTGCTGTGGGATAGATTATGAAGTATCTTGCAGGCACAGAATGGGGGGTCTGTAAGCAGGCGCATTATGCAGGGGTAGACCCTGGATTATTTTGGGGGTCCGAGGATGGCGGCTGCTGATAGCAGGCGCTGTAGGTGCCAATTCTAGGGTGACCTGGGGGTTCTCTGCCAAAAAATTTGAAGTCTTAATGCTGTGCGATGTGATTTTGCCAATTGTGACAAAAAATTGTTTGTTGCTGAGAGCTGAGGGGCCGCATACACTGAGGGGGTCAGGCTGTCTCTTTTACATCAAACATGGAGGGACACAATGACAGTGTGTCCACCATTGCGTTATCATGTGTGCGTACACTGCGGGGGTCATGTGCTACCTTTTTGCACCCGACCTGCAGGGACACATTGTACAGTGTGTCCACAATGCATCGAGCCAGGAATGTACGCATCAGTGTGTCCCTTTCAAAGTACAGTGGAACCTCTCTATTAAGGACACCTTTGGGACTGTCCAATGCTGTCCTTAATTGATAGGTGTCCTGATTACAGAGGTCAAAATGAATAGAAATGACCAGTTTTCGACAGAACTTATGGTGTCCTTAATAGAGAGGTGTCCTCCTGGCAGAGGTGTCCGCTAAGGGAGGTTATAGTCCTACAGTGGAGTGTGGATAAGCAAGTTGTGTGAACATGTATTGTGCTATAACTGCATATTTTATGCAAGAAGAATATATTGATGAATCTTAGGTACAGATGTACCCTGAGCTTGTATTTTGCTGTATAATTATGTCATTTTATTCTTTAGTTTTTCATGGTTTTGTTCGATAATCATTCGAAATTCAAAGATATTTTTTCACAGAGCTTTGTTATTATTTCATGTATGATGTTGTACATACATTTTTCTCGCTTCTGGCTTTGATGGATGTGAGTTGCTGGACTTTGAGGGTCAAAATCTGTGGTAACAGACAAAAAGGGACTCCGTATCAGGGCACAAATGCTTGGCACATAAGGGACACACTCTGCGTGAGCTACTGCAAAATCCTGTCCGCAGTCAGACGTACTTCACTGCGGCCAGCGAATATAGACCCTGCAGGTGTACTGTGTGTATTTATAGATCGCGGTATGCAGGGCTAGCCTAATACATTAGTTTTGCAGTAGCTCACGTGGAGTGTGTCCCTTATGAACAAGGCCAAAGGGTCCACACCTGGGGTATATTTTCTCACAGGTTTTGTCCCTGTAAAATCTGGTAACAAGTCCGTCAAATGGCTGTACAGGAATTTATATATCTAAGATACCAGATTATTTATAGCGCCTGACTTTTATTACTGTATGCACTTTGTGGAGTTGTGAAAACCAATCAGGAATGTCTGTGTTTATGTTTTTGTTGATTTTTACGCTAATTCAATTCCAAAAGATTCTTTATGGTTTAGTTAGTTTTATCTGCCTAACACTAGAGAAAGGTAAGGCAGTCTAGGCCTACATGTATTGTTCAGTTTTATCGGCCTGACGGTAGGGAAAGCTAGCCAGACTAAAGTACGTTTAAATCATCTGGACCCCGATGGGCCCGCGTATGTCAGTCAAACCCCTAGTAACCGGACAACAATGAATTTAGGGTTTACTCTAAACGGTCGTCCCATCGGGGTCCAGGGGCCTGTTTCATAAAGTGACTTTAAGCTAATGGTACCTTTAACTCAATGCATTTTCCACTTGGTTAAAGGTACCATTAGCTTAAAATCACTATAGAAACAGGCCCCAGATGATTTAAACGTACTTTAGGCTTATTTGTTCAGTTCTACAGACTGAAGCTGGGGAAGGCAAGCAGTCTAGGCCTACTTGTTTTGTTTTATCACCTTGACACTTGGGAAAAGCTAGCCAGACTAGGCCTACTGGTGTCTCTGCCCTTTGGCATTAGAGCTGGTGTAACATCTGCGAGTGTGGTGGATTTAGGGAGTTGGTGGGTTTAAGTAAAATGCTACTGGCAGGCAAAGGGTTAAACAACCATTTCTGTTCGATGTATTGTTCAAGATATCAGAGGATGAATTTTTCTACATCCACCCCACAATATGATGGTCAGACGGGCAGCAATCGCAGTGGATGGTAACTAAAAAGGGTTTATTTGACAGTCCAGTACGGTGCTGCCACCTATACGTCGTTTGTGGAACTCCAGGAATTCTGTAGACTGGTTCCCCTCTTTGCCGCTCCACTCCCGCGGCGCTACAGTCGGTTCCGCGGGAGTGGCGCGGCAAAGACAGGAACCAGAGTAGAATTGTGCGGGAAATTATGGCGGGAAAATATCCATTAACCGTCTGCACATGGCGGGAATTGCCAATCAATCATGCGACCGTTTCATTTCCTTTTTCTAACACTTTTAATTCACATTGCGTTAATTAAGATTTCAATCTAACAACTGGACAGCGATATTGAATGAAATAAGAGGAAAGAAAAAATCTGTTCTAACCAAGTTTGTTCCTTTCGTTTCTTTTTGATTTGGTTCATTCAAACGTCGGTGTAACAGTAACGAATGTCCCCCTGTAAAATGTGTCCATTGCGAATTTCTATCGGTGCGACGTCGCAACCATTGTTTGTTTCGGCGGCGTTGGTCATGGACAAAGGATGCTGCGTCGCACCGCTAAAAATTCGCATGAATGGATTCTTAGCCTTAGGGATTACAATGTCAATAGGATCTTTTGTTCATAGGACAGTTTTCCTAGGACATTCTTTTCTGTCACACCTGTCTCCCTCTGATAATTGCCGAGAAAAATCTTGGGATGAGATAGTCTGCGCTGGAGCTTGGTGTCTTGTGGCTCTGACTTCATGCCGCCAAAAGTGTTAACACCGTCTCTACTTCGTCCGCCACTCCTACGCTGTTTTTGCACGTATTGGTATGTGCAATCTGCAAAATGACATGGACATGGTTCTCTTTAGGCTCAGTCTGCGTGTGCAAGCTTAAACACATTCAGTTGTATGTGGGCGGAAATGTTAACGAAGGTTGCGTAACATTCTAAAGATCACGGTCGCGGTGAAAAGCGTTCAATAGATTGTTATAGGTCAATAACAATCCGTAATACTAGTAAGGGGTCGTCGGCCAATCCTTCTTGTTAAGCCCTCCACACAATGAAAGGAATGACGTCTGGGGGATGGTCAATGCATGTGGTTAACCTCTGACATTGGCCTCTCAACGAATCAGCGGTGAGAACGGGGGTCACATTCGACAGGCCACGGGCGAGAAGAACCACAGGCAAGGAATGGCGGCCATTTTCGAAGACAGGCTATTCTCACCTGCTCCGAAATTTCTCAAAAATATGTCCATTCTAAGGTAAGAAACAAGTTGAAAGTAGGAACATTAGACACCTAAACACCCCTGCTAGGCCCGTGTGAAGTGCCGTCCGGTGTATGCCGCTCATTTTAGGCCCTTTTTAGGCGAAAATCTTTGGGGTGTTTCTTGAGAGGCGACCCGGAAAACATGGCGGACATCCCGCGTGAAGGCTGACGACGATGTTGCCAACTTTCGTCGCCGATCTGACTGGTGGTAAGTGGCTTCCTGTGTTCTGGTCTCGTTGAACAGGCGACCTCCAAAAATCATCGTCGCAATCATTCTTTCCATCCACCTCTTTCTCCAGAATATGAGCCTGTTCCCTCTGCACCTGAATGCCACCAGGGTCATGTGATGGTAAAACTTGCCGAAGATGCTGTAACTGTTGCCGACTTCTGACAGAATCTGACGGTAAGCAATAACCTTTCCAATCTGGTCTTGTTTCAACAGACGACCAAAAGAACAGTAATTCTCACTTAGCTCTCTCTTTCAGACATGTCAGGGTATGGTTGCAGTCGTCCACAGAATTATTGAAGGAGGGAATCCCGAAAACGGTGTCTTCGCTTCTGCCTCGATTACGATCAGAATTTGGCGAGGAAAATTGCTGCTACTCGGGCCACCAGGACTCAGTCCTTCCACCTACCAAAGATGACGATGGTGAGTAGCTTCCTCTGTGCCATCCTTTCTTAGACGCCCTAAAATTTTTACACACTCATTCCCTCATGGGTTCTTTCTTCCAGAGCATGGTTGCTGTTGCCTACCTTGGAACGCCATCCATTTGAACGTGAAATTCGCTTTGATGTTGCCTATGAGGTTGCTTAACTGACCGGCCAGAATGTGATCAATGGTAAGTACTCCTATCTGTGCTGGCCTTGTCTGAAAATACGACCGAAAACTTCAGAAACAGTCATTCCCTCTCCTTCTTGCTTCCAGAACACGGTTGCCGTCTCCTTTGCGACTGAACGCCGACATCGAGAAGGTGAACTGTCCCTCGATGCAGTCTGCGATGTTGCCAACTTCAGAAGAGCATCAACTGATGGTAAGTAGCTTTTTGTGATCCCCACTTACGTCTGCCACGTCGTAAAAAACGTTCAACAACTCAACAATGTCCTACCTTGCTTTTCAGGCTTCCCCACGAACGGCGATGAACATCAACTGCTGATCTTGGTGTTGACTAACAGCTGCATCCTAGCAGGGGCGGATACAGAGGGGGGGGGTTCTGGGGGTTGGAACCCCCCGTCGGCGACCAAAGATAATATTTTTTATCGCTTAACAGAAAAAAAAATCTCGCTTGTAGAGTAGCGCCCGCCAGTGTATCTGATGTAATCATGGCGAAACAATCGTTGCATCGATGATTCTTCCCCTGCTTAGGACAACATACTATTGTGTACTGTTTCGAAATATCTAAAGGCCTGTCTACACCATCAACATTTTCAAAACATTTCTGCGACAAAACATCTTGAAAACTGTTTTCAAATTGTTGCGGCTTTTTGTTTCAGCGTTGCTCTACACTCTGCAACATTATCAAAACATGTTTTCAAATTGTTTTGCCAAAATTTCAGTTCCAGTCCACACTGTGCAACAAACAGAAACCAACGGTATTTTAAATGGAAGTGTTGCAATTGGATGTTTTTAAAAATGTTTTGGACATGTTAATGGTGTAGATAGGCCTTAATTAGAGGCGTGGCATCGGACTTTCTCAACCTCAGATGCCGGGAGATCGCTTCTCAGAGCTTCTGATTTACAAAATTTTCCTGGGGGACGCCCCCAGACCCCCGCCGTCGGCGCCAGTGAAGCGCATGGCTTCGGCACGCGCGAGTCCGGTGACCTCTGCCTTCAGAACCCACCCCTCGAGAAAATCCTGGATCCGCCCCTGCCTAGCCTACCGATGGTAAGTAGCTTTGAGTGATTACCGCCTTCGCTGACGCAAATCCAGGTCAGGAAAGCTTTCAACGACACTACAATGTTTTATCTTGCTTTCCAGCTTCCCAGGAAAATGGTGATGATCGTCAACGGTTGCTGTCGGTGATGACGAACATCATTTACTTATGGTAAGTAGCTTTGTGACACCCTCCAATCTGCCGTAAGGCCAGGAAAGCTTTCAACAACACTACAATGTCCAAACTTGCTTTCCAGCTTCCCCACGAAAACGGTGATGATCGTCAACGGTTGATGTCCCCAGGAAAATGGCGGTGATGATCAACTGTTGATGTCGGTGATGATGAACAGCACACTGATGGTAAGTAACTTTCTGTGATACTCTCCTACATTGAAGCAAGTCTAGGAAAGCTTTCAACAACTCTGCAATGTTCATCTTGCTTTTCAGCTTCCCAACGAAATCGCTGACGATCATCGACTGTTGACCTTCTGGTATTGAACAGCTGCATCTGGGCCTACCGATGGTAAGTAATTTTGTGTGACACGTAAGACAAGTAAAGCTTTCAACAACTCTACAATGGTCCATTTCGCTTAATTTGCAGCTTCCCGAGGAAAACGGTGATCGATATGATGATCAGCTGTTGATGTCAGCGACGATGAACAGCATCTACCGATGGTAAGTAATTTTGTGTGACACCCTCCAACCTAACGTAAGACAAGTAAAGCTTTCAACAACTCTACAATGGTCCATTTCGCTTTGCAGCTTCCCGAGGAAAACGGTGATGATGATCAGCTGTTGATGTCAGCGACGATGAACAGCATCTACCGATGGTAAGTAATTTTGTGTGACACCCTCCAACCTGACGTAAGACCAGTAAAGCTTTCAACAACTCTACAATGTCCACATTGCTTTCCAGCTTCCTCAGATGAAAATGATGAGATGGTCATCAACTGTTTCTGGTGTCGACGAACAGCTTCATCTGGGCCTTCTGATGGAAGTAAGTAGCTTTTAGTGTTATTGTACCCACCTTTGCTGACGTTGCCGTCAGCCTACGTCAAGGAAAGCGTTCTGCAACTCTACAATGTCAATCTTGCTTTCCAGCATCCCCAGGAAAACGGTGATGATCGTCAACGGTTGATGTCGAGCTGGTAAACGTCCTTCGCGGAAATCTTCATCACGTGATCCGTGTGGATGCTGATCGTGCAGGATTCTTGGTGTGGATTTCATGATTCTTGGGTGTGGATTCAGGATTTGTGGTGTGAATTTCAGGATTCGCCTTTGGTGTGCATTTCAGGATTTTCTTTTGAGTGTAAATTCAGGATTCTTTGGTGTGAATTTCAGTATTCTTGGTGTGGGATTCGTTGACGTGATTGTGGTGAAATGAATTCGAACAAGGTTTCAAATTGCGGGACGTTTCCGCGAATGTTGCTGACGAAACGTTACAAAATTCATTTCATTTGGACGACGTTCATGTGTCTGTTGACGAAGGATTTCATCTATGCTTGGAAAGGGATAGAATTTTATGCTAATAAAGGATGTAATGTTTATGTAAGTAGCATATTTTTTCTTATGTGGACTGTTCTGACGGCTGGTTCGACAGTCAGCGTCGTTCACTTTCTGACAAGAGTCTCGCTCTCACGAGGTCTTGTCTTCTCCTTCCCCTGGCGGCGGCATCTGGAACCAAACGAACGCGAGTCCCGCGAGATCTCGGCCGCCATGTTGGTGGCCGAGATCCCGCGAGATCTCACGAGATGTCGGCCGCCATGATGGTGGCATGTATAAAATACACGATCGTGCATGTTCTTCAGAAAACATTGACGAACTCGACACAAATTCACTTCTTTGATTGTTTTCACATCTGGTGTTTTTTCCGCCATTGCAATCCTTCACGAGAGATCTCGCGAGATATTGTCAGCCATGATGGCGGCATAGATTGTTTACACAACCAATGCATTTGATCGTGGATTGTACTAGTACCGAGCTTTGCCATCCTTTGATGATGTTGTTTGACTTTGATCATGGTTTGCCTTTAAAAAAATTAATTTAATTTTTTATTTTTATTTTTATTTTTCTTCTGTT
>NMRB01001097.1:41787-53305 GCA_002633025.1 Notospermus geniculatus | reverse complement strand
CCAACCTCGTTCCCAGGGCTTAACGTTGGCTTGTTAAGCCCTGGCTTCAGAACCGAGTACCTCGTCTGTGATTGGCTATCGGCCTGACGTCATAACCGATTTGAAATTTGAAATACCCTGGAAAATGGATTAAAATATGGTTCATTTTATTTTATTTTTCATATCAAAGCAAACATTATTCTTTCTGATGATAGACATAAATGTTTATAACACAGTTTAATGAAAATATATCTTTTTACAATCATTACTGTAACCGAGGTTGATACAATACTATACTATACTTGAAATAAGCGTTGGGGACGAGGTGCCAAGAATCTTGGAAGTGAATCCAGGGTCTAACGATCGAAGCCGAAAATGACCTCGTCCCAAGGCAAAAGCAGAAGAAATTTCGAGTTAGATCCTGGGGACGAGGTTGGCGGCGAGGGCAAAATGGAACCAGGAACAGCGCCCCTAGCGGGCGAATAAGGAACTAAAAACGGCTGGCGAGGCCGGCCAGGACGCTTCAGGGGACCTCCCGGCACGTTGACGCGGAAAAAGGGTAAAAAACAGTAAAAAGCCTGTTCCCTCTAGGGTTCGAACCTCTCACCCTCTAGCCCCCTTGCTTGGTGGCCCAGCACTCTAGCCACTGAGCCACCGAGGGCTTCACACTGGTATAGGTATCGATGTTCCTCTTATAGTCGCCCAGGTATATTTCTTGCCTAAAAAATGCATTAAAACTGGACACCCCAAGGTCCGGGCGATCAAGGGGTAGGCTCGGGAATCCTGATCGGATGGTCTCGCCTCCGAAATTTTTCAAAACGCTGATGGGTCCCGTCCGTCATCCGACGACTCACTCGTCGGAGATTTTATTTCGCCAACTTCGATCGCCGATCACTTGACGATGAGGCCGAAGTTTTTTTCCGAAGTTCGGAATTTTCAAAGTGGTGATGTCGGCTGCCTTCTGTCTTCGCTGCTGAGTCAAACATCAGACTCCAGACTGGTTCCGGATTTCACCGAGTGTGTTTCCGAGTCGAAGCGACTTGTTTCCGATCTCACCCGAGGAGTCCTCGCGGTGATATCGGAAACAAGACTTCGACGACTCGGCGAAGCCGCACTTGTGAAACTTGCGCCTTTGAAGCCTTCCGTCTTGAAGACGCTGAAGAGGCAAAGACGATGCCGTCAGTATTCTAACGGCTCGTCTTGCTCCTAATCTGCATAATGAAATGGCGCGCATCCAATCAGATGGCGCCATTTCGCAGACAACGATCATCCAACCACGTGACTTGCTTGGATACAGACGTCAAGTGGTGACGATCTTGCATGACAAACAATCAGAGAAAAACATAGGTATTTTTAGAAAACTTACCGCTGTTTATTACCTTTTCGATATATACATACATGTGCCATACAATTGATTAGTTCCCGACCTCACTTCTAGGATTTATATATAATAGACTTTTTTCCCGCCTTTGACTGTCCGTTCGACGCAAAACGGACATTAGCGCCGCGGGAGTGGAGCGGCAAAGACGGCAACCAGTTGAGAACTTATTCTGAAAGCCCTAGCGGTGAGATCTTGAGCCAACCGTACAACAGAGTGATATATTACAGTTTTCGTGGTCGTGTCACGTGATCAATAACCTCCAAGCCTCATTTGAACAAATTCGGTAACAAAGTGGCAAAGACACAGGGAGCAATTACTGGACAGAGTAACATGCACGTCTATGAATCACAACCAATCAGAATAGTCCTTTTTATATCACCGATCACGTGATATCAAAGCAAAGATTTAACGTCAGAGTTCAATATAATCACTCAGTGTTTTTACTGCGTAAACAAATCAGAGCACCACAGGCCTACGCCGCACGAGGCCAGTCAATGTTTTTACGTGACACCACCTGTCCATGTCAACCAATCACTATCAGAATAGTCCTCGATCACGTGCGATCGACGAAACAAGATACGTTTTTGCGTCAAAAGTTCACTGAATCAATCGTCGGACGAATTAAGAGCACTGCTGCGACGAAACAACGTCAACGTTCACTTTTTCACTTCACAGTTAGTTATAATGTTTTTTAGTCCGCCAAACGAATATTAGAGCACCGTACGCAAAATAACGTATTGCCGATATAGTCCAACACGAAATGCATGATGCAGACGATCGTTTGCCGCCATTTTATCCGTCACATAATCTCCGAGATTTCCCGAAACGATCCGAGTGCCGTCCGAGTGGGCCCGAAGGCAAAGAACACGACAGCGTTCGCCCATCACTAAAGCATGGCGCACACGAGCGATTTTTCGAGCGATTTTCTAGGCGACCGGCCTTGCGACCACAGAGGCGACTAAACATATTTTCAGTTTTTTTAGTTTTTGTTGGCTCGTGTGCGACAAATGCTTCTTTGGAAGATCAGTGATGTCGCGGATGACATCACATTGATCGACCTCCAAGGTAATTATCGCAGGCGACCGAGTAGTCGCATCGGTAGTCGCCCCCATTTTAGTCGCTCGTGTGCGCCATGCTTAAAGCCTAGTTTATACTTCGACGCACGACCATCGCCGGCGACCGACGCGCGTTCTTGCGTTCGACGCCGACCCCGTCGTACGATTTGGTCGGCGTCCGATCGCGAGGCTGTTATTACTTGAGTCTTTTCATAACGGGTCGCCGTCGCTAAAGTACGCTGGACTATGAATCAATTCCGCGAAGTCGGCGTCCAGATTTGATCGGGCGTCCGACGCCGATGGTCTTGCGTCGAAGTATAAACTAGGCTTTAGTCTCCCGAGTCTACCCGAAGGGTTGGCGTCGCTGGAGAAGATCGGCAGCTGTGTCCTGGAAAAGAAGAGTGGAATTTTTAGTCCATCCGGTTTAGGGAGTTTTCGCAAAGCCCCCGAAATGCCGACGCGAACGCCAAACTGTTCGGTGCCACGACGACAGCAACCGAACAAAAGCATGTTCGGATCGTGTTGGCGTTTCGGGAGCTTGGCGAAAACTACAAATTGACAGCCAATTTCGAACCCGAATGAACCAACGGCCGGCCCGACTATCAGACTATTCTCCAACAGATCTGCTTTGAAATACCCACTTCGCTTTATTTTTCATGTCTTGTTTATATCTTACTTTTTCATTTTATGTTATATTGTTCATGTATTATATTTTTTATTTTTTTATTTTTTAAATTTACAACATACTAGTATTTCATAATAAGCAAGAAGTCAATCTCCAGAATTCACGAATTTTCGACCCCAACCGGGGTCGTGGAACTTTACAATCTGAAACTCTAGAAAAGACTGAGTTGAAACCCGAATGTAGAACTAACACCTGTGTTAGTAGACAGGATGAGTGAGCAATTAAGGAAAGAATAGTGTCCAAGCACCACGGATGGTTGCTGGACCTAATTAAGAGAGTGGATGTAATTAAGGAAAGAAAAGTGTCCAAGCCTCACGGATGGTTGCTGGACCTAATAAAGAGAGTGGATGTAATTAACTAGTATTAACTAGTATTTCGTATGTTATTTTACATTTTTTTTTATTACATCACTTTATTGAACTGGTTTATTTTTTATTTAATGTTTTTTCAATATTTTATTTTTTCTAAAATTTCACTTTATATATTATTTTATGTTTTATTTCGTACCTTAGGCCTATTTTATATTACATTTCATATTTTATTTTGTATCCTACTTTCCATTTCATATTTAATCTTATTATTTTTATATTATTTTATACCTAATTTAATATTCTATATATATATTCATTCATTGCATATGTCTTTTTATGTTATATTTTATATTTTGTATTATATCCTATCAATATCTTATTTTTTGGATTTAACTTTATATTTTTTATTATATATATTATTGTATACTTTTTTCATAATTTGTTCCATATCTTATTTCATATATTTTTTCATTTTTAGTAAATTAATTTAGTAAATTATTTTATTGAATTCTATTTTATATTTTATATTTCGTATTTAATGTTTTAAATTTTATTTCATTTTATTTTATTTTATATCTTTATTTTTATCTTATATCTTTATTTTTATAATTTATTTCATATAATATTTTACATTTTATTTAATATTTACCGGTATATTTATTTTATATCCTATTCTACATTTCATATTTAATCTTATTATTTTATCATGTCTTATATCTAACTCAATATTCTATTTTATATCTAATTTTCTATTTTATCTCATATTTTATTTTATATCTTATTTATTATCTTTATTAAATTAATGTACATTATTGAATTCTATTTTATAGTTTACTTAATATCTTTCAATATTTTTTATTTTTTATTTTATTTTATATGTTATTTAATTTTATAGTTTATTTTAGAATATGAAATAGAAAACGGGTTTCTAATGTGAAAGACATTGCTTATAGTTTATTTTAGAATAGAATATTAAATAAAATGTACCATATATATTTCATATTTTGCTTCATATTATATTTTATATTTCATTTTATATCTTTTTTTACATCATTAGGTCGTATTTTAGAACGTTCCTTAATGTTAAGGTCGACCTTAAGTAAACCATCGAGAACAGTAGATTTAAGGTGGACCTTAATGTTAAAGAACGTTCTAAAATACAGCCCTTTGTTTCTACCTTACCGGGTATTTGATATTTGATATTTTTATTTTTTATTTTTATATTTTACTTTATTTCTTATTTAATTTAATTTTATTTCTTATTTAATATTCTATTTCATATTCAATGAGGTCTATTCTAATTGCTCCGCCTCTAGTGCCCTCGTACCATTCACCCTAGGGCTTCTCTACACTTCGAATATTCACACTGTGTCACAGTCGCGACATCAAAAAACCACTCAACTTATCATGTATAGGCTTTCTTCAACTTTGCTTTACGTTGTACATGTCTTCACTTATACTTATAGGAATTGTATATTTCTGTATTAAACATGTATAATAGGCCCCATAAAATTAATCAGTTGTTTATCATCCGTTTCTCAAAAAGAAGGTGAGGGAGGGTCAATTTTTTAAAATTTTTAATGAGAATCAAAAACACATGAACTGAAAAGACAGTTTCTAGGGGAGCTTTTAGTAGACACTGGGAAGTCCATCAGCAACTTTAGGCACAAATGTTTTAGTTCACAGTTCAATCTCCATCATTCACTGTTCGTCGGCAGTTCTGATTTGTCACAGGCACATGGATAAACAGATATTAACGATGTTTTCAACCTTCAGCACAGCTTAAAAAGTAATTTTTAAAATTCTTTTTTAAATTGGCGTGGGCCAAACACTCGGTGTGGGTGGGGATGATAAACAACTCATTAATTTTATGGGGCCTTAAGTGATAACTTACCATACCGAAATAGTCAGGCAATTCTATGAAACAGAAAATACACTAGCACTGCGCCATCTTAGATACCGGTATGACGCTGCTGCTACAGGGACTTGACACAGCGGTCCATCAGGTGACATTCTTTGTCTTTTCTTGAGACCCATATCTGACTTATTACATTTTACTTTCACAATGACAAACAGTGAGGCCTGACAACATTCCATAGGGAATGGGGGTATCCATGCTTTGTCTGTATGGATCAGTACATGACTGGGCTAATGGCCCGACGAAATGAAGAAAGAACATTGTTCAACAGATGTGCTGTACTCAAACTCATGTCCTCAAATTTATTGACATATAAGGGTACAGTGAATTCAGGTGAACAAAAAACGTTCATAGAATTTCAAATGAGGTTTTGAAACATACTAGGCATGTATTGATCAGTTCAACTCAAACATTGGCAACATGCTCCAGACACGGCGAAGTTGCCAGGAAAGTTGACTTCTTGTTAGAAAGGCAGCCTATCAACGTAACTCCGTCCGCGCTTTGGGAGATGAAAGAGGCCTACAACCTGCCAAGCAGTCTGACAACGATTCATGGAATTTCTGTCCACTCCTCATCAGATTTCTTGTAAATTTTTGAATGAATATAGATCCTCAGAACATAAATTCCAAACATCAGCACCCAGATCATGGTTGCCAACACCACAACAGCTAGACCCTTCAGGAGGGCCAACCATGGATCCTTGTCCCAATTCAAGTAGTCGTACGTGGTCGCTGACCCGTCGTAAGGGTTTGTCCCTCCTGCGAGGTAGTAGCAGCAGTTGAAGAAGATGTAGGAGAGTCCAAAGATGATGCCGTGGTAGGCGTGGTGAATCCTCAAAGGGGTGGCGCTCACACAGGTTTCCAGGATCACGTAGAAGCCATTCAGGGTGTGGCCGGCGATGGCGTGGAATCCAGGACTACCGCCGCCTTGGAAGACGAGTGACCAGTAGGTTATCACAACGATGGGGGACGTCCAGATACAGATGTTGTATGTTACCCAGTAGATGCTGAGGAAGGGGCGCCATTCTTTTAGACAGCCTGAAATTAACAGGATTGTGATTTAAAATATGATATCAGAAATGGGGTGTCCGTTTGGTGCAGTGGAAACGTCTGCACCTTCACCACCGAGTTTGTAGTTTCAATTCCTTGTCAGCAACGTCATTCATAAAGTTTAAAGTTTTGGGTTTATAGTCTGATATCAACAACGGTAGAGGTGTCATCCGACTTCACACTTTAACCCCAGTCTATCCTGAAACCTTGTAGTAGAACTCAGATGAGCTGCTCATTCAGCGCATACAATCTGAGCATTTCCGACCGGTACCCATTTATACACCTGGGTGGAGAGAGGCCAGTAAGGCAAAGAGACCTGCCCAAAGTCTCACGCCAGCAGCGTGATTCGAACCCGGGATCCTCTGACCGCTAGTCGGAGGCCCGAACCACTACACCACCGTGGCTCCTAAGTCATTCATGGAGGGCTGAGTCATTCATGGAGGGCTTCACCTTGGTCAGGGATGTCATGGAAATTGGTGTTTTCCATTTGAAAAAGTATTGAAAAGTATGACCAAAAAGTCTGAAATTTGACATCCCTGCTTGGTTTCAGTCCCTTATATTACAAGCGCGCCAGTCGCCCATCCACGTAGTGAACACGCTCTACAATGCTCGACTTCTAGCTCCGAGGCCAACATGCCAACCACTAGGCCATAAAGGAAATCTTCTCTGGCTGGAGGGTGAAGCCGTGCCATATAGTAGCTGTAAGGGGTTCAATGCACCCCTTACCCTTACTGATAGCCCCCAGATGCTGTGAACTGTGTGTGTCATAACGATGACAGACTTACCTCTCCAGATGAGTATAGCAACGATCAGGGCATAGATACCCGTCACTGCCACCAGCAGCTCACTCCACGCTGAGAAGAAGACGTGATAGTTGATGATGCCAGGCTCTGTTGTCTCTTTCTTGTAAAGATGACATAAATAGTTGACGAGGAAGAAAGCGGCCCACGGGAGGCGGTGGAGGAGGATGAAGAAGACGTCAGGGCACCACGGCCACTGGAAAAAATAACGATAATACGGTAATCTGAAGCTTTTATGTAGCGCTTTCCGTCGTAATAGTCTCAAAGCGCTTCACATTATTATCTCTCCAGAAACATTTCTTGGGAACTCAAGCAGTTCTAGCGCTCACTTGATCATTCAGACCAGTTGAGAATTCAACCTGGTGACCCTCAGCCGGAAATCGAACCTATTTCAAAACCAAAATTTCACATCCAAACGTAGTAGAAGAGTGAACCTTACCTGAGACACTCCAAAGAGTCGAGGTTCCTCATGTGTACAATAGAAATTTGTCCAGGAGCACTTCAATTCTTTTTGTATTATATCCCTGAAGGACATCGCCAATAAACAACTCGAAATATCACCAAAAATATCACTCTTACAACATGGCAACCCAACTAGAGGATATCACCATACGGGTAGCAACAAACGCCTTCAAAGATAGTCTCCCTACACAGCCAGGATGTTCGGCTCCCTTGCTCTGCTATACAAATTGATTAGGGTAGTGAGAACACTACTTGAGTGCACCTCAAAGAGAACACTGCATTAAACCTAGTGAATGAACATAATTAAATTGAACCGTTTCTGATCGCTTGTGGGTGTCTAACGATTGCATCTACTGAAATGAACATGTTTACCCAGCCTTGATCAATTTCTCACACAATAGGAATCAACTGACGGGCTTGCTAGCTGTGCCACCCTCTTTTCTGGGAATAAACCTTTACAAGATACACTGAACCCCTCTATTAAGGAAGCCTTCAGCCTAACAAAACTCCAGGGTCCATATTCATAAACATACCGGTAAGTCAAAGTGTGATACTTATCTTTTGTGTTGAACAAAGGATAAGTGTCACACTTAGACTTAATACCGGTAAGCATGGTAAGTAGTTTTATGAATATGGGCCCAGGTGTCCGGAATACAGAGGTCAATATCAAAAGAAATGACCAATCTGAGGCTGAAGTTTGGCAACTTTGATAAAGAGGTGCACTGATGATAGAGTTGTTGGATATGGGAGGTTCAACTACACATGTGTGTTAGGATGGCCTCTTTATTATTGATTTGAAGCACACTTAAAACTTGAGGAGAATCTGAATGTCATACACCATCTGTTGTAGCACATCTTTGTTGATTACAATGCTGAGATAAACACAATGGAGGATTTGTGAATGATTGCCTAATGTTAGCTTAACCCTTTAGGCTTAATATATCAAACCATATATGTGACCCACTCCAGCAAAAGCAGGCGCTTGTCGCAAGTGATCATCATTGGTGATCAGTTTATCACTGCAGCTGTCCACTACTGTTGTCAACCTGCAGAGACGGACATTTCAGCTATTGTGTTGTAGGGCCGTTAACCCTTTCCTTGGTTGCGACATGTGCCTACTTTTGCTGGAGCGGGTCACATATCCGTTTCAGACTTCACTGTTGCACTTGATATTTTGACAATGACCGGTACCGTCTTTAAGGACAGCCAGAACGTGATGACGCATCCCGACCCTGTCCAGAGCCTTTGGCACTGCTCATCCCCAACTGCAACAAAACTCAACTCCAAAACAACCTGCCTTACTCCCTAAAATCAGGGACCAGGGCATCAGACCTCAAACAGATGAGGGGGACACAAATATCAAGGTCTAACCCTCCACATTACACCTGCTGTCTTGCCTCCGACACACTTTCCTTCACATCCGAATCCGACGTTTCCGACTCCAGATCCTCTCCACATTCAAACCGTACAAAGTCATCAATTTCTATGGAATTCTGTTGTAAAACTTCATTAACGGTTAACGTTGGATCCAGAAGGAATTCCTGGTGGATCATTAGATCTTCATTGTCCTTGTTTTCATTCGGTTCATCTTCTAATGTGCCGAGAGATTTGGGATTCATGCCTGAAAGAAATCCAAGTGATTCTAAGTGTTTGCAGCGACCAACGGTGATCATTCATCGAATGTGTCAATTTCCTCTTGACCCATGGCTGTCACCCTGGAGGAAACCTCCGTTATCAAAGAGTTGCCCTCTAACATGAGTACTGGTGTGACAGGGATCAAAGTTCCCCTGGAATCAAAGTCTGGTCCTTATTGTTCAGCGAAGGATTGTCAGATTTGCTGACGATTCACCAGCCAACCAGGTCACTTCGTTCGGCATCGTCCAACAATCTTGTGGTTCCGTTTTCAAGATCGAAAATGGTGTCTGAGCGAAGTTTTTCACATGTCGGGCCAAGGCTGTGGAATGCACTTCCGGAAGTGTTGAGATTCTGCACATCTGTCCAGTCTTTTAAGTCACGTCTTAAAACTCATTTTTTCGTAGAATGTTTTAATTAATTCTAATTCTTCTATTCTTTGTACAGCGTTTTAGAACATGCAGCTTTGCATGATTTTACGCTTTATAAAATAAATTATTATTATTATTATTATTATTAGAACACATGGCTATAGAGACCATGACCATTCTTACAATAGCAGGCTATTGCTTGGCAGATTCACATTCGTAGGACGTTGACTCCTGTCACACCATGGTCTGTCTGGAAATCGGACCCAGGCTCTCAGAGCTGACGGGCGTTCCACTGCACCACTCGACAGCCCATCTCTAAATTGTCAAGGAATTAGCATCCTCCCATAGCAGGGCTTTGGTCTCCCTCCTCTCCATACACTTGCGCACAAAGTTAGAGTGAGTGGATGAAGAGGAGTGAGGTAAAACCCCTGCTGTTGGAGGATGAGGAAGAAATGACCACCTCTCATTCCCTGCAGAGTACTTACCCACGACGTGCTGACACAGCTGGCGAGCTACCTCCTCCAGAGAAAACTTCTTCATTTCCACGGGCGACGTCTGACGATATCGAATCAGGGACGCGTACTTTCCCAGGATGCACTGGCTGGATTCCTTATCACCTGTACCTAGAAAATGACTGAGATGAATTACAAAGCTGCAGAACATGATTCTTCATGATTGGCAATTAAGGCAAAGAGACTTAGGCCTAGACAGAGTCCGAGGCCGAGAGTAGGGTTCAAACATGGGACCTTCTGACGGCCAGCCAGAAACCCGAGTCACTACACCACGGCAGCTACACAACAAACTCTAAACTTACCAATAGAATGAACATAGTGTCCAATTTTGAAATCATCAACAGCCTTCATGATGACGCCTCGTTTAGCCGCCATATTTTCACCTAAACTTCCGACTTCCAAAGCAACCAAATCTGACACACTTTTATCACTATCACTGGAAAGTTTGTTGAATTCATCTTTCTCCCAGTACAACTTCCTAAAGTCACTCTTTTTCCCTTCTTGTAATACAAGGTTACTAATCTGGCTGACTAGGTTCTGGAACTTCTTATTTCTGGCCACAAAATCTGTCTCACAGTTGATCTGAAATGCAAGAAATGATTTTGTTGATGGCTGTATGAAGCTTTGAAACAAGATTCATCATCTAAGGAAGAAAAGGTGGATTTATTCCTGAACATGACTCTGTGTGTGACAAGCTTTACCTCAACCATAGCAGTAATATCTCCGTCCACTCTTACACCTATCAACCCAGACGACATGGCACGACCACCTAACTTGGTCGCCTTGGCCCATCCTTGCTTCTGTGCCTCTTCTTTCAACCATGTCTCAGCCTGAAGAGGAATGAAAAGTGATTATTTATTGTGGGTGAAAAATAGAGTAGATGATTATGAAATCCATCAGTTACGAACTCATCATCTTTAGTTCATTCCTTTAGTATCTTCCTGTTTTACTGTTTTCTAAATAATATCCATTAGGCTGTGAACCTGTTACTGGGTACTTCATGTGGCTGAGGCATCAGTTTCCAATTCTCAGTGACTGATGCCTTCTAGCTGACATTATATGTAGGCAAAACAAGCGGCCTTTAAAAATAGTCTGACCTCATGAGTGATACGCCAGATTGCCCTGTCGACAGGTATCCATACTAATTCATGGTAGACGGAGGTATAAAACAAGATCTGTACCTGATCAACATCATTGTTGAACTTTTCCAAAGCCTTCTTGCAATTGATGAATGATATACCAGTTCTTTTGCGAAGTTTACTTAATGACGCCTTGTCGACCGCCCGAAGAATATTGGACGTGTGCATCAACCTCATCGATGACGAGGAAAACTGGTGCAAACCTGCAAAAAGTCGCATTATTA